>MCJB01049731.1:3664-42202 GCA_002018475.1 Nicotiana obtusifolia
TTTGATTTAATTGGTAGGTTTTGTTGAGAAGTTTGTAAAAGCCATTACCGGAACCACTAATAGGTAAACGTTGACCATTACCGACAAAAATAGGACTTATAGGTAATAAACATGGAGTGATTAATTTACCTGAATCCGATGTGATGTGTGAGGATGCACCGGTGTCCATGTACCACTGTGGGTCAGTGTAATTCAGATTCAAATTTGTGAGAGCTGTGCCAATATCACTTGGGTTGAGAGCATTATTTCCTGTTGGGCCGAAACCTGGTGGTGCTGAAAAATTATTCTGGGTTGCAACATGGGCCTGAAATGGTTGAGAGGGATATAGGCTGGGTGGTGGAGTCCATTTTTGAATATAATTGTTTGGAGGCCCATTTTGTGTAAGTTGTGGGTAATAAGAAAACCTAGAAATCCCACCATTCAGATTAGGGGATGTTGGAAAATGGCCGCTGCTTCGTCCGCTGCTCTGTCTGCCGCCGTGCTGCCTGGCGTCGCCGTGGTACCTGGCGTCGCGATTATTTCGGCCATCGCGGGTCGGCGGTCCCCGTCCTCTTGCTGCCTTGACTAGGTCATAATTTTTGCCTTTGTAACCATTTGGGTATGGTGAGGTGGTGTTGCGAGTTGGTGGCAGCGGTTGGGCAATGGAGTTCAACAAGACCGCCGATCGATCGGAGCCTGGTCTGGCGGCTTGTCTCTGTTGTTCGGCTTCGACCATACCTCGTGCATCATCCCAAGAGGGGCAGCTTTGATTGATGATGGCGCCGAAAGTATCGTATTCAACTGGAAGACCACACACCATTTGTATGACTAATCTGCTCTTTGTCACTGGTTGATCGACATCAGCGAGTTGGCTTGCGATGTCTTTCAAAGTTTGACAATAGTCATCGAAAGAGGAACAAGATGACAGGGTGGTGTTGGTAAACTTTTGTTCAAGAGTTGCGGCTCGAGCATGTTTGTTATTGATGTAGATGTCCTGGATTTTAAGCCAAGTTTCTCTAGCTGTGATGTCGTTGTCCAGTACACGGGCAAGCAACTCGCCCGAAATGGTACTGTAAATCCATTGTAGGATTAGCGCGTCGAGTTCCGACCACGCGGCAAAGGTAGGATCGGTTTCTTCGGGTGGTTTGGTGCCATCGATGTGATCAAGTACTTTGTAGGCACGAACGTGTAGCTTGAATAATTTGACCCAAGAAGAGTATGAGACCTTCTTGCCATCAAGAATACGAATCTTGTTGTTGATATTGGTGACCGTATAGGCCGGGTGTAGTGGTTGTTTGTCGGCAATGGGGTTGTTGTTGTTAATAGTGGCCGGTTCATCACCCATGATGAGGGGATGGGCGAATAAAAGAAAAAAATTAGGGTAGAAAGGCTCTGACTACCATGAAGGAATATGATCTTCTTTGTTGATTCTCAATGGTTTACATGATCCCTATTTATAGTGCTAGAATACAAATCAAAGACCAATAGGGATTAGTATAGGGACTAAGTCAAATCAATGGAAGATATGGAATAATAAAAGATATTCTCCTAACATAAAAGATACTCTCCTAATATAAAAGATATTCTCCTAATTTAAAAGATATTCTCCTAATAATTCCAACCGCATAATATCTCTCATATTTGAAGGCGAAAAAAGACGAATCACTCGGACACAGTTAAATTCAAATGGCAACCTGGTGCACAAAAGGAAGGACCGCGCCCTAAGGAGGTGTGATGTAGGCAGCCAGCCTGATGCAAGCATCAATGGCTGATTCCGCATGCACAACTCAAACCTATAGGTCACAAGGAGACAACTTGACCGTTGCTCTAAGATTTCCCTTAGACAGCTAAAACTACTATGCAATAAATACAGGAGAGAGTGTTCATCTAGTTTGTTTCAACAAATAAACATTATATGGAAATGTCAAAAAGACCAACTACTTCTTGAGATTGGTGGAGGGTGGTCTAATACTTGTTCATTTGCATGAGCCGGAAGTCCACCAACATAAACTCGCCGAGCATGCCTAGTAGCCTGATAACAGAACAAGTTAGGAAGCACTTTAGGTTATAAAAAGAGGAACTCATAAGCACCGTGAGCTTGAAAAGGAAATTACTAACACATTACCAACCTGCTATGTCATTGCCTGGATCGGCATAACAGGAAGAACTCCAAACAACCACAACCAACAGAGAACAAATAAATGAGAATCTTGATAAAAGCATTGAATCCACACAACTGAAAAGGGAGTGCTGATAGTACCTGGCCCGATGCTAAAGGAAACATGTTAGGAAACATTCCAGGAATTGGCGGGTTGGTCCTAGGAACTTGGCCTGCAGAGGTAACCAAGATACAGTTGAAAATGGCATCATGAGGAATACTTTAATTAAACGATACGAGAGTGAGTATTTACATTTCCCTATTAAAATGATTTTGAAAGAATAAATGAATTCTGTATTAAGAAATATAAGTAAAACAATATAAGGAGTAGAAATTTTACAGTGTATTCAGAAAATATTTGTAACTACCAAACAGGCAATTCCTGGATGAAGATGAACAAGACCTGATTTGGTTCTTCCTTGTACATAAAAGCTACAGAAGACTGCTCACACCCATTGTCAGCACAGTGGGGCAAGTAGCCTAACATTGCCTTCTTAGAACATAAGACAAGACATACAAAACAAACAAACAAACACCAAACAGAACAAGAAACCAAAAACCCTCTGTTTCGGAATTACTTCACCAAGTAAACAATAAATAAAACCAAAACAGTCAATCTACTCCATGACTCAATACCATTATAGGTGGAAGTTAAAGAATCAAAAAGCTTGCCAAAACATAACCATGCATTTTGATATGGACTTCCACGCTATGTCAGAGAAAAATGTGGCAGTTATCAACATAATATCAGCTGTAACCTTAATGATGAAACAAGTACCTGCAGCAGCCGTAGTGCCAGGTGACATTGCAGTGGTAGGAGGTGCCATATCATGAACACCGCAGATTTAAAAGAGGTGAATCAAATAAAGAAGGGTGAAGCAAATATGAATATCATTTTTAAATATGCCTTCAAACCAAATATGAATACCATTTCTAAACATACATATACACCAAACAAATGAAATAAGCATTACTTAGTTATGCAGTACTGTTACCTTCATATAAAGCGACATATTAAATAAATTTTCTATTCAAACATGCATGTATCTGCTGCTAAGTTAGTAGCAACAATTGCCTCTCATCAATAATATAGTCCATAGCTAGTTGTACATACTCATCACCATCACTAAAGAACTGTTCGAGTTCTTGCTCTTGGTATAGTTCATTCTCATATACTTCATCTTCCACTACTTCTTCTCCCATATCATACAGATCTCTTGGCTTTAGATGCACAGCAACACTCCACCCTTTATTGACAACATCATCCACATAGTACACTAATTGTGCTTGAGATGCTTCGATATAAGGCTCATGTTCTTCACGTGTATGAATCAATCTATCAAAATTAACACAATTAAGTTCCAATGATCCTTTTTATACCCTCTATCTCGAGCAGTATCAGCCAATCTACATTTGAAAAGAATAACCTTGAACCAACCATTGTAATTAATCTCAATAATATCTTCTAACTTCCCATAATATGGTAACTCTCCTTGCCTTAAATTTCTCTCTACACTACTTGCAATACATGATGTTTTAGAGGTTAAGAAAACTCCACTATTCTGTGTTTGTAGACCTTCTTCTCGAGCCAAAGTTCGAAATTTGGACCCATTGATGTTATATGCAATAAAACTTCTTGCATGTGCCGATGGACCTCGTGCAAGAAACTTTAGATCAATAGACATCGTATCTTTCACGATCCAATTCTATACTAGGTCGAGACTTCACATAACACCACTGCTAGGCAAGCACACAAGCGAATCTACCAATTATATATCCCCTTTTAACATATTTTAAATTACATGAAATTTCATGCAACGATGATAAGTCTTTTTAAACAAGTTTCAACATAAAAATATATAGTCTACTGCAACAAAAGTGACGAGTACAACATTACAAAAGTGCTACAAATCCCCAAAACCTGGCGCCACAAGTACATGAGCAATCTAAGGAATATACAAACCACTAAGACCAATGTTTGAAAATAATAGACAAAAATAGTAAACAATATAGAAGGAGACTCCGGTGCTGTGGATCGTAGCAAGGCAAGTAGCTCACCTCTAAGTCTCCGCAATAGATCGGCTACACGCCCGCATGACCACTGGTGGAACCTGTCTCAGTACCTGCACATCAGAGCAGAAGTGTAGCGTGAGTACGAAGAACAACACGTACCCAGTAAGTATTAGTCTAACCTCGAAGAAGTAGTGACGAGGGGTCGACTTCACACTTACTAGAGGCTGATAATAATAATAAACATGCATAAAGTAGACATGGTGAACGTTCAACAAATATCAATGAAACAAATAAAAATAACTACAATAAATGCAATAGGAATCCGTAACACATCACCAATATCTCATAACTGGCTGTGAAGACGCTATCTCAATTATGTCCCAAACTGAAACCCGTTTCAAATATTAAGCATGAAGTTGCCGAGGTGAATGGATTGATCCCATAAGAATATAACACTCAGTAATGTCGAGGCGAACGACCCGATCCCATAAGAGTAGTGGTACTGTCGAGGCGAACGGCCTGATCCCATAAGAATATGGTGCGGCCGAGGCGAACGGCCTGATCCCATAAGAGTAGTGGTACTGCCGAGGCGAACGCCTCGATCCCATAAGAATAGTAGTACTGTCGAGGTGAACGGCCTGATCCCATCAGAATAGAGAGTATTACCTCACTCACGAAAGTACTTGCGACACGAGAGGACGGAGATTTTCATAGGTATAAATCATTCCTCAAATTTTTCCAACAGAAGAAGGCTACATCGATAATCACAACTTTAATTCCCTAGTCTCAGATCCATTCAAGACAATCAATACACAAGATGATCACAACAATACAATTAAAACATGGTGTGGATCTAAGTCTACTCGGACATATCATGGAATATATCTACGCACAGACTTTCGTTACCCCATGCGTACGTAGCTCCCCACACAAGAAAGAGACAACAAAATATACCTAAGGGGATGAGTTCCCTCTTACAAGGTTAGGCAAGAGACTTACCTCGCTTCAAAGCCCACTTCCGGTCCACAAATTCACTCTAATGCCTCAAGTTGCAGCCGAACAATCCGAAACTAGCCAAATATTAAAAGAATTAATATATGCTCAAAAGCACATAATTAAGCTATTAGAGTAATTTTCCAACCCAAATTAGAAGATTCTAAAAATTTGCCCTCGGGCCCACGTGCCCGGATTCCAGAAATTTTGAAGATAATCATTACCCATAATTTCACGAACTCAAATATATAATTTTCACTCAATTCCATAACCAATTTCGCGGTCAAATTTTACCAAAATCCTAGGTTCTTCATGAATCCCACAACTTTTCACAATCTTTCCATGTTTAATCTACCTAAAACCCGCATAATTAACTTGAAAATGGGTGGAAGTTACTTACGTTAGGATATTGATGACAATCCCCCTCTAATGAGCTCTCAAAATCTCTTAAGACCAAGTGAAATTGTGAGGAAAAAGGTCTAAGTCTCGAATTAAAACCCCCACTGCCTCCAGCGATTTTCGCACTTGCGGCTTCAATTCTGCGGACATATCTTCGCAGGTGCGGAACTTTCCCAGGCCTGCCATTCTCGCTTCTGCGGGCAAAGCCTCACTTCTTCGAGCCCGCTTCTACGGAAAAAGGTCGCACCTGCTAACCGAAGCTGGTTGACCTCTCTCTGCTTTTGCGATCGCCTTCCTTGCACCTACGAGTTCGCAGGTGCGGTATATTCTCCGCTCCTGCGACCACTGGCCAGTCCACGCCAGCCCGCTTTTTCGATCAATGGCTCGCACCTGCGACCTCACACCTACGGCCGGTCTCTCGCAGGTGCGAACACACCAGAAATGTTGCTGCTTCATCAATGATCTCAAGTCCAAACAAGTTTCACATATCGTCCAAATAGCACCTAAGGCCCCCGGGGTATCACCCAAACATACCATCAAGTTTGTAAACATAAAACGGACTCGCACGAACCCTCGAAACACGTAAAACAACATCAAAACTAAGAATCGCACCCCATACCAAATCAAATCAACTCATGAACTTAAAGTTCTTCCAACTTACTCCGAATGCGCTGAAATACACCTAGACTACTCGGAAAGACACCAAATTTTGCGTGCAAGCCAACAATCACCATACGAGACTATTCCCAAGCTCGGAATCCCAAACGGACCTCGATAACACCGAAACCTACTTAAAACCAAATTCGAAGAACTTGAAAACCTTCAATGCGCCAACATTCAACATTAAGCACTGAAACGCTCACGGGTCATCCGAAACTCGATCCGAACACGCGCCCAAGTCCAAAATTATCATACGAACCTATTGGAACCTTCGAATTCCATTTCCGGGGTATTTTACTCAAAATGTTTACTCAAGTCAAACTTATCTATTTTAAGCCATTATTAAGGAACTAAGTATTTCGATTTCAACCGAACCCTTCCAAACCCCAACTAACCATCCCCGCAAGTCATAAAATAGTAAAAGCATATACGAGGAGTCTTAATTAGGAGAACGAGAATCTAAAAAGCAAAATGACCGGTCAGATCGTTACATTGTCCACCTCTTAAACAAATGTTCTTCCTTGAACGGGTCTAGAATCATACATGGTGTGCTGAATAGGTGTGGATATTATCTCCTCATGTCATCCTCGGCCTCCCAAGTCACTTCCTCGACTGGTTGGCCCCTCCACCGGACCTTCACCGCAGCAATCTTCTTGGACCTCAACTAGAGAACCTGCCTGTCAACAATGGCAACTGGCTCCTCCTCATAACCCAAGCTCTCATCTAGCTGAACCGTGTTGTAGTCTAACACATGCGACCTGACGGCATGATAATTCCGGAGCATAGACACGTTGAAAACCTAACGAACTCCTGATAGACATTTAGGCAAGGCAAGCTCCTAAATGTAAATCTAGGCCAATCTCTTTGAATAATATGTAATCACTACCGGAATAAAGTGTGCCGACTTAGTCAACTGTCGACAATGACCCAAACTGCATCAAACTTTCTCAAAGTCTGCAGTAAACCAACTACGAAGTCCATAGTAATGCGCTCCCATTTCCACTCAGGTGTAACCATCTGCTGAACTGGGCCCCTGGCCTCTAGTGCTCATATTTAACCTACTGGCAATTTAGGAAACTCGCTACATACTCAACTATGTCCTTCTTCATCCTTCGCCACCCATAATGCTTCCTCAGGTCACGATATCATCTTCGTAGCCTGTGGATGAATAGAATATCGAGAACTGTGTTCCTTCTCTAGAATAATCTCCCTCAAGCCATCAATATTAGGAACACATAGGCACCCTGGAGGCGCAGAACACCATCTTCACCGATAGTAACCTCCTTGGCACTACCCTGTAGTACCGTCTCTCTAAGAACCAACAAGTGCGGATCATCATACTGACGAGCCTTGATCCGCTCAAGTAATGGAGACTGGGCCACTATGCTCGCAAGAATTCTCGACTGGGCGCAGAAATGTCCAGCCTTACAAGTCTGTTAGCTAAGGACTGAATGTCCAAAGCCAATGGCCTCTTTTCTGTTGAAAGGAATGCCAAACTACCCGTAGTCTCAGCCTTTCTGCTCAAGGCATCCGCGACCACATACGCGTTGCCCAGATGATAAAGGATGGTAATATCATAGTCCTTTAGTAACTCAAGAAACCTGCACTGCCTCAAATTAAGATCCTTCTATTTCAACAAATGCTACAAGCTGC
This sequence comes from Nicotiana obtusifolia, assembly GCA_002018475.1. NCBI lineage: Eukaryota > Viridiplantae > Streptophyta > Magnoliopsida > Solanales > Solanaceae > Nicotiana > Nicotiana obtusifolia. The sequence goes on from MCJB01049731.1 coordinate 11,520, forward strand.
GATGATCGGTGTAAACCTCACAGGACACCACATAAAGATAATGCCTACAGATCTTAAGAGCATGATCTATCGCACTAACTCCAAATCATACATGAGATAATTCTTCTCGTGGGGCTTTAGTTGACGTGAAGCATAAGCAATAACTCGCCTCCTGCATCAAAACACAACCCAGGCCAACGCGTGAAGCATCGCAATACATAGTATACATCCCTGAATAGGAAGGCAACACTAACACCAGTGTTGTAGTCAATACGGCATTGAGCTTCTAAATGCTCGCCTCAAAATCATCGGACCATCGGAAAGGAGCCTCCTTCTTGGTCAGTCTAGTCAAAGGTGCTGCAATAAATGAGAAGCCCTCCACAAACCGGCCATAATAACCTGCTAACCCCAGGAAACTCCTGATCTCGGTCGTGGTGGTAGGACGAGGCCAACTCTGGACTACCTCAATCTTCCTAGGATCTACCTTAATACCCTCGCTTGATACAACATTCCCCAAGAATGCCACAGAATCTAACTAAAACTCGTACTTGGAGAACTTAGCATATAGCTTATGTTTTTGAAGGTTTGAAGCACAACTCTCAAATGTTGCTCGTGCTCCTCCATGCTACATGAATATATCAATATGTCATCAACGTAAACAATGACAAAAGAATCAAGGTACGGCTTGGTGGCATGCCTGGGAGATTAGAAGGAAACACATCGGAGAACTCCCGAACCACGGGCACAGAATCAATTGTCGGAGTCTCTGCGGCAGTATCCCTAACATAAGCTAACAAGACAAGTAACCCTTCTCGACCATGTATCGAGCCTTCATGAAAGAGATACCCTGACTATGCACTAACAGATGAACCCTTGCACTCCAATCCAGGCAACTCTGGTATCGCCAAGGTAATAGTCTTGGCATGGCAATCAAGGACGGCATAATATGGAGACAACCAGTCCATGCCCAAGATGACCTCAAAGTCGGTCATATCGAGCAGCAGAAGATCCGCTCTAGTCTCATCACCACAGAAAGTCATGATATAGGACCGGTAAATCTTATACACAACAACATAATCGACCACCGGTGTGCATACATATAAAGGAGTATCCAAGGACTCGCGAGGAACACCCAAAAATGAGCAAACAAAGATGAAACATACGAATAGGTAGACCCTAGATCAAATAGCACTGTAGCATCCCAACCGTAGACATAAATAATACCTGTGATCACAGCATCTGAGGCTACTTTATCTGATCTGGATGGCAAGGCATAGAACCTGGCTGGAGCACCACCTGACTGGCCTCCACCTCTAGGGTGGCCCCTATCCACCTGCCCTCCCCCCCGTGCGGTAGGACGACTAGTGCGGCAACTGGCGCGGTAATCATTGGCCGATAGTCCTACTGCTCAGCCTTGCCCCGAAATTTGGGACAAAACCTCTTCACGTGGCCAAGATCCCTGCACTCAAAACAACCCCTCGGAGCGATGGACTGCTATCCTGAAGTCTGACCTTGATGGACTTAATACCCACTGGAGGAACCCTAAATAGCTGGCGGGCGATAAGTACTCTTTGGAATGGCACTGAAATAGGGTTGTGTCATGCGGTGGTGCTGACTGTATGGTCCTGCTGGGCTGACCCCTCATAAACTTACCTCAGTCCCTAGGTGGGGTACCATTGAATCCTCCAAACTGCCGGGGCCGCTTGTCCCTCGGCGCAAACCTTCCACTGCAGTTGCGAATATGCTCGATCCTCCGGGATATGTCCACAACCTGAAGAAAAGAAGTCCCCATCTCTGCCTCACGGGCCATAGGTACCTGAATCTCGAGGTGCACACCTGCAATGATCCTCCGCACTCTCTCTGCATCTGTGGGGAGTATAATAGTTGTATGGAGAGACAAGTTAGTGAATCTCGCCTCATAGTCGGAGACAGACATGTGACCCTAGCGGAGTCGCTCAAATTGACCCCGAAGCTCCTCTTTCTCAGAAGGTGGTATATACTTCTCCAAACCAATATGATAAAATAATAAGAACAATTCAAACTTCAAACTACAACGTTCATGTAGCACCCAAAACTCTAGAACTAATAAACTATGAGATTGAAGGAAGAGAAGAGAAGAAAAACTAGTTAGAAGCCTCCTCCAAGCGTGGCGTGTGTTCCTCCACATGAATTCTCCTTCAAAGTATGTTAGATATCCTTCAAATTTGGTTTAGACTTGTTTTTAAACTAGTGGGGGAGGGGGGAAGGGGAAGGTCTTGGGCCGAAATAACCTTGTCCCGGGCGAAATAGGAGAGTACCCCGTCATCCAGCGTCCATGGCAGCATGGAGCGCTGGCCCTGGCCCTAGCTTGCTGAAGTTTCTGCCAATGGCGTGCCAAAACAATGAGGAACGGTCATGGTGGCTCGGTGCCTAATGGTTTTTAGGATGTTTTCGATGGTCCAGATAAAGTGTAGGCAGTCCAAGCCCAGGCTCATGCGGAAGGCGTGGTCTATAGCACACGAAAATAGGAGAATTGGGCCAAATTCTTGTTTTATTGCCTAAAATGCCAAAAAATGAGGAACGGTCATGGCGAGTCGGTGAACAATGTTCCATAAGTCTTTTTCTATTGTCCAGATAAATTTTAGGCGGTCCAGGTCCGGGGACCCTAGGCCCATGCGGAAGGCGTGGGCTATAACAGACGAAAATATGAAAATTGGGCCGAATTCTCGTTTTATGGCCCTAAAACGCTAAAAAAATAAGGAACGATTATGGAGGATTGTTGAACAATCTGACGAACGCGTGCAATTCATACTTAAACATCCCGGAATGACGCCAAACTTTACGAACAAGTCACCAATCACGATACAAACCTATTTCAAGGCTCACCCCAAACGGATATCAATGACACCAAACGTCCACTTCAAACCAAACTTAGGAAATTCAAAAACCCCCAAAAAGTGTTAACTTTCCTCAATAAGCGCCGAAATGCTCCCGGGCCATCCGATACTCAACCCGAATACACGCCCAAGTTCGAAATCATCATACGAACCTATTGGAACCTCCAAATCCCAATTCTAAGGTCATTTACTCAAAAGTCAACCCTTGGTTAACTCTTCCAAATTGAGAATTTTCTTTCCAAATCAATTCAGATTTTCCCAAAATCAAATTCTGATCACATGTACAAGTCGTAATACATAGAGTGAAGCTACTCAAGGCCTCAAACCGCCGAACAACGTGCTAGAGCTCAAAACGACCGGTCGGGTCATTACATTCTTCCCCACTCGATCCACACATAATACCGTTGTGGCGTGCAACCCGATCCTAACAACATACCTGTGGCGGCGTGCCACCCCATCCACACATAACAATAAATAAGAAAAATACCCATGAAGCCATAATGCTTATACCTACAAAATACCCGAATATCGGCCACAAGCACGCCAAGTGCATAAATATGACTCTGGGAGACGGATAGTGTCATGCGCCACAAAACTCGAGCTCGACTAAGGTGCAACAATGACAACAAACATAGGAGCACAACACCCGTGCGAATAATCAAGCCGTCTCACAACCCACATGGCATAATATAGTATTACATAGGATAGCTGATGACAGGAATAACATCCAACACCCGAGGAGTCCTCCATAAACAGTGCTATGCTGAATGAACACATCCGACCTGACGTAAAGCATACATTCATATTAGATCTACTAGCGGACCTCAAAGCGATTCTGATCATCTCGCACTAGGTCAATAACCTTCAAGAATCCACAATGACAATATTTATGACATATAAGAGTAACCGCTAAATCTAGAACAAACCCTCATAGTCTGAAACCAAAGAAATAGAGCGTCTCTTAGTCATAATCTCTCTCATTTGCGACTGTATCAAAATCTCCATACCTGATTTAAGTTTCCAACAATTGGATGACTAACATGTCCCACTTATACGATCTTCCCATAGGATATACTCCCACAAACTTCCGCACCAGGTAGGAAAATCTGAATTTTTATGGCAATCGATAATGTTAATTCTATAATACCGGTCAAGCATCTGCATTTCAATACCCAACACTCATACCACAAAACAGACCATCCTCAGGCTGCTTGAAAATAGTGCCAGCATACTCTGAACATCTGAAATCTTCCCCGCTTCTCCGAGCTTATGACATTCTTATCAACACCGAACCGCAACCATGATCCTCAACTTTCAATTTCCATACTGCTCCCTTCACTTATCATGCCGATACGCGAGAGTACAAGAATTTCATCATAACTCCTGAACCACCAATAGAATAAACACTTCATCATCTAGAGCCCCTTTCGCTCAACACATTTCAAAGGAACAATTGCAACACGCAACTGAATTCCCATAACCGCAGATAACACAAACCTCAGGTGGTGGTCTAAACCACTATGACTCTTCTGAGATCCATCTATGTATAACAAACTCTCATAATCAAATACCTCCAATCAATCAAATTATGGTGGATGTCAAGCCCACACGTACTACCACGAATCACCTGTATAGCTTAACATACCGAAGGAACTGATCATTTCCACAATCATGTTGATTCAACCCATCACTAACTGACCCAACTCCTTCTGATTTACTCTTGACTTGCCTTCGAAATAATAATAACTCCCTTCAAATACATAACAGACCTCAAACAACACCCATCCCAAGTGACCCCAAACATGAGACCACGTCGTCTCAACATCCATAAGCCATTTTATTCTCTCTTTATGCACTCAATAACATCTCCCACTGATACACCGCGCTAATTAGATCTTCTACGAAACTGAAGTTGTTTCTCCCACTTCTCTAACACCGTACCGTTGACCCGATGATAACATAGAATACTCCAGGTACCCTTCACACTCTGCTGCAAAACCCAGTTTTTAGCCACATACCGAACCCAAAAAATTCTTAAGCACCACACCTTAAATCTTGAATCGACTAAGACCATTACTGAGAGTGGCACACTCTAATTCAGTCTCGATTAGAATATGTGCACACCCATAAAGCAACCAGATGAATCTTTTTCCTTGCCCATCACATCCATAGAAGCATAACTTCTTAGCCATCCTCAACACCTGCACACGAATCAATGAGGCGAAATGTAACACATATACGTCAACCTTCCTTATCCAAAATTTCTCATCTTCTTGGTCATAACTAATCCACCAATGCACCGATAACCTGTAACTATACAGGCACACGGCCACGTGACTCACTTATAGACTGTGGGCTCCCCCACTTAGCTTTACACTACAATCACATAGATCCAAACCCCACAACGACCACTTCTTCCCAGTTACCATGATCCCACGTAGTTGCTGTAGACATGTAATTTTTGACCCATGCGTTAGAATCACCTCTAAAAGTCATAGTATTTTTAAAAATAATTATTTGAGCTTATTTCTGTAGGAATTCCCTTTATTATTAAGCTTAATTCTATTTTTAGGTACAAAATTTAAAAAATATCAAAATAGTCCGAAGCTTTATTTCAATCTAAGTCTTATGTGTTTGGGTTCTAAAATTGATTTTTCAGATTCTATTTTGGCCCAATCTTATAAATTTGAGCCCAATCCAAATGCAAGCAAAAATCCAACAACCCAATAACCCAGCCCCATTTTCTCTCTCTGCCACGAGTGATAATGGACTCTAACAAAATCCCTCTCCTCACACACGCACTCGAGATAATCCATTATTCTCACTCATTACCAACAGATTTGGGAGGAGATTCTTCTAGAGCGAGACAGTTTTCTTGGAGAGGAAGAGAAGAGAGAGTCTCAGAGAATAATCGAGAGTGAGAGCTAGAGAGAACAATCGAAAAAGAGGAACAGAGAGAAATAAAAAATGAGTGAATTGAAGAAGAGTTTTGAGATTATACTAAGTTTAATTTAAAGCTCATAAAACAAAAAGCACCAAAAGAGAGTTCAATCGATTCTAGTCTTCTTCTTCTTCAAGAAATTTCATAAAGAAAAACAAGAAAACAGAGGAACACATACCTCCATTTTCTCTGACCTTGTTTTCAGCAGGGAAAAGCCCTTTGAAAAATCGATTTCAATCAAAGAGGTGCTGGGGTTCGATCTGAGTTGCTAGTTCGAGCTTATGGTCGCGGTTCACTGCTCCGTAGCTGATATCGATTTTCGAAACTAGTAGGAATTCTCTACCAGGTCTATCTCTTGACTCTCGTTTGCTCTATTTGGATGAATAAAGCATGAATAAAACCTTGAATATTTGTTTTCTAGATTAGTAACTGGAATCGATATGTATAAATAATGCTAGTAAATAGAGTAAAATAATTGACGTCAAACATCATATGCTAACAAAAATTGAAACCAAAAAACGTAGAAGTAGTCTGAGTCTAGTGTTGAATCTGCGACCGCATAACTAATATGCGGTTCGCATTTTTGACCTGATCGTCGCAGACCTCATTCTTAATTTTAGTCATTCACCGCATTCGTATTTTGCGGTCCATATTGCATAAACGCAATCGCATCTTGTATTGCGTTTTCCTTCTGGGTAAACTGTGTGCTTGATTTGCAACGTCTTCTGCGGTTCGCAAACCTGTTATGTGATCGAAAGATAAAGTCGCATTTCTGATATTAAATCATGCCCAGGACTTTGTTCTGATTCGCGATATAGATGTGTGATATGCGGTTCGCAGACATGCTTTGCGATCGCAAATAGGATCGCATTTCTGACAACGTCTTTTTTTCGAGGATACTGTTCTGATCTGCGATCTGTGTGCGCAATATGTGATTCGCATGTGGGATTTGCGATAGCATATCCCCATTTGCGGTAATGTTTTGCCTTTTATTGTCTTTTGTGATTTCTTGGACCGAGATTGGCTAAATACTTAAAATGAACATTAAAAGAACAAGACCATGAACTGGATTTTCATTTTCCTTTACTTTAGATCTCATTTGTTTGTTATCACATCATTCGCTAGTGGCATGCTTAGGCCGATTACACTTGGGTAGGCAATACTAAGACACTTTTGTTAATTTTTGAGGTGAGAGGTGATTCCCTAGTTGAATTTATCCGGGGAATGCCCCGAAAGACTTATGTATTTGACATTCCAGGGAATGCCCCGAGGAATTTGTATATGAGGATCAAAAGTGAAACTTGTCGTCTTTTTGAATTTGTTTTCCTTCTTTATTAGGTGGGAATGACCTCAAGCCTCTTGTGTGGTTTTTTTATCTCAATTCAAATGTATTAAAAGCCAATTGGCAACCGTGACTTTCACGGGATTATGGGAATGCCTAACACCTTCTCCCCGAATCAAATGAACCCCCTTACCCAACTCTCTGGTATGAACTTGACTTTAAGTCCAAGTTTTAAAACGGTGGCCTGGCACACCAGAATCACTTGTCAGGTGGGGACTCTAAATTTTCATGATTAATCCATCTCTTTGTCACTTTCCAAATTGGAAACCCCTTTCGAGTTTTATTAAGTCTTTTTATCCAAAAGGGTTTAGTAAAGCTCGCCGCCCCTAAAAGGAGGAGTGACAGCTCTGGCGACTCTGCTGGGGAATATGGTCAATGAGCGTTCGAGCTAGTACTTGATTGGTCGGCTTTTAAAATGTTTGGTTGAGTTTTATGTTTTCATTAGCTTTACTTACTTTTATTATGCTTTCATATTTTTGTTGCTTTTATGCTTTTATGTTTTTGTTACGTTTATTATGCTTTCATGTTTTGTTATTTGCTAGTTGTTTATGTGTTTACAGTTTTTGTTTTATGTATTTATCGCTTTATAACTGTCATCATATGCATTGCTCGGTCATTTCCTTCTGCAACAAGTCCCGAAGCACGCGTCGCGTGCACGAACTCTTTGTTGAGTCACCTTTAATTTAGGAGGGAAAGCCGACGGACGTATGGAGTGGGTGAAAAGCTTAAGCAGCCACCATCGACCATATGCGTTCCCCGAACTGCCTTGTTGGTGAACCCCAAACTTAGGTCAGCCTTTAGGTCATTTTATCTGCATCATGTCATTTAGACCTAGCAAGGCCCGGTCCCAGGCACCATGTCCCTTTGTAGGAAGCCTGTCCAAATTTTGTCATAATGGGCCCATGGCACAAAATGACGTTTAATCATCCTATGTGCTAAAATGCTGCATCTGTGAGGGTAAAAAGATCATTTGGCAGACCGATATCTTGGAAAGAAGGGTGGAAATGAGGTAAATGGGAGCCCCATTAGTATTTTCTTTCAAGAAAAAAAAAATCGAAAAGGAAGAAAAGAAAAGAAGATTTTACATTTTCCAAGAATTCAAGTAAAGTTCCAAGAATTTTACATTTTTCGTCATTTTGCAAGAGACAAAATATAGTTCTTTAACTGCGTCTTTCCGAACTACGCGAACCTGATTCTCGTCTTCTGGGGCGGGATACGTAGGCAACCCACATAGGGTTCGGTCTTCATAAGTAAATCTTAGGTTCTTGGCTTCTTGGGTCATAGCCAAATCTTGCATGTTTAGCTACTTTTGGCCACATCGGCCATTCTTGCAAAATAGGATTATTTTTGCAAAGGTGGTTCAATTGCCCAAGTCTTAGAATTTTGAGTCCATGAATCTGTGTCATATCATTCTAAGGTCCGTCATGTCCGGCTTGCATCCCTAGCCACATTTGGCCATATCGGTCATTTTTGCAAATGGTCCATTTTCGCAAAATAATTCTTTAAGACCATGATGGTCGGGATATTAGAGTCATGAAGTATTTCTCATGCTTAGGAGTCAACTCTGTCAAGTGTGCACTAATAGTCACTTTCAGCCACTTAGGCCAATCTGCAAATATAGCCGAATTGCGTCTTGTATTTGTCCGCCAGGAAATATTGTGGTGTCGTAATAGTGTTCCTAGTCATTAACCATGTTCCCTTCATTCAGGTATGGATCCTCTAATTCGATCCAAAGTACTGATGCTAGTAAAAACTCCTAAGAAGTTGATCAAGTGGTGGAACATGTTTTCATCGTTAGAGCAGCACGAGTTGATGCATAAATTGGGTATACTAACTTCTCTTCTTGATATCACACCCCGCCCAGACTTAGTGGAGGCAATGCTGACCTACTGGAACCCGCAAAACTTGACTTTCAAATTTAGGGAGTGTGAGATGAATCCCACCTTGGCAGAGATATCCGGCCTCACCCGCCTCAGTTATATAGGCAAGAATATGATACTTCCCCGAGACCACTCTAGGATGAGATTTCTCAATGATCTGGGCCTAAAAGATAACAAGCATTTAAAGTGCCTTGAGTAGTCTTGGATTATTTGTTTGCTAGATTTGGACCACAGGATAGTTTTGACGTCTTTTGGGATGAGTTTTGCACGACCAAATCGAAGTGGCAAAGACGTCGCCTCGAAGCTTTCAGTCTTGCTTTGTTGGGATTATTGATTTTTCCCTTAGATGAGAGGCACATTGGCACCCGTCTACAGTCAATAGTAATGGCACTATTTCATGAAAAGCAATACAAAACCGTTACTATTGTGCCAATGATCTTAGCAGAGTTGTACCGAGCCCTAAGTAAAGTAAGGGGAGGTGTCAGGTATTTTGAGGGAACTACAATTATGGATGATGGAGCATTTGCACACAGCTTCCTTACTTTGTCCCATCGACTGTGCTTTGAGGGATCGGGTGATATGCATCCAGCGTAAGATGAAGTCTCCTAAGTTCACATACCCAATAGGTGTCACAGCTTGGATTGAGTTCCTTGGTTTGAGGACAAACGAGAATGTTTTGTGGGCCTATCTTTGGCTACCCTTAGACGATATCTTAGTAGGATACCTCATGCAACCTTTCCTGATGTTGATAGGACTTAAGTGTGTTAGGCTATATACGCCGGTCAGGGTAATGCGACAGTTGGGCAGACGACAGGAGGAGCCTCCAACTTTGAACCTTCGGAGGTACATCATGAATTTTAGCAAAAGGGTGATTGACGAAATCAAGTACGTACAATACTGGAACAATGCAAAGAGGATGAAGAAAGATACATTAGTAAAAGATATTGGCAGGCCCGAGTGTACTCAGGAGTACCTGATTTGGTTATAGTCCGTCCCACCAGGGGACAGTACCCCATTGCCAGCACAACTTAGGGGGCGAGCAGCTCAGACAGTTGATTTTGAGGAGGCACCGGATCAAGATCCCAGGGTTAAGTTTGAGTTGATAAAGTCTCAGCTAGCGGAATTGGCAGCAAATGTGGAGCAGCATAGCCAGTATTTGCTTAGGGTTGGTCTTCAGGAGGCAGGGGCACAGGCCAGGGTCTTCGTTCCTAGCATTGGCGCTTCTCTACGATGCGTGTTACAAAGCTTGAGCATGGCGGATAGCTCAGGGCCATCCCAGCCAGGACAGTTGCATTCAGGAGCAGTTTAAGGATCCATTCTGTTTAGATGTTTTTAGATTGTCCCATGTTGTCTTTATTTTCATGTCTTTCTAGGAATACTGAATCCTGTAAGTAGTGTTAATGGTCGGTCAAAGTGTAGTCAAGCGTGTCGGGTCTTCCATCATCATACTTATTATTAAAGGCTTTAAATGAAAATCCCGAATATTATTTTTTCCATCAAAAGAGAGAAAGTGATGAGAGGTGTAAGGAAAAACAAAAAACAAACGGAGAAGGCAAGATTGAAATAAGTAAATTGGGATAATGCCATATGACCTTATGACCCTCACAGCCATGTTAGAACCGCTATTTTTTGCTAGGTGCATTGCATGTAATATGATATTATTATCAGATAAATGCCCTAATGCTAACATGTCGGTTTTGTGTTGTTGTCCTCTGTTATTCTCTAACTTTTTCAGGAAGGTGGTTAGATTGTTGGCACCTTGGCAAGTCATCCATACAATACCCGGTCAAAACGCCAAACAGTCATGGCTAGCAAGGAAACAGACGCTGCAGTTGTAGACCCACCAAGAGAAATTGTTGAGTCAAAATCGGAATTGCAAGAGGAGGTTCGGAGGTTGAAACACCAGATGGCAGAAATGTATCAGGCATGGGTTAAGGGACATCTTCCACCCTCGTTCCCCACCAACTACACAGAACACCCTGCTTCCATTCCACCGCTTCCTCAATCCCAGATGGCCAATATCATTGATCTTTCCCCACAACATGCACCTGGCTTCATCCCTTTCCACATTTACCCCGGCACTTCTGCCCAAACTTTTCATGCTCCACCAGTCAAAACAACCTCGTACCCTGCTCCAACATCTACTCCTATTTTTGTACCCCCACCACAAACTACCCTTCATCGATCCTCTAGTAAACCCGCATTTCCCGCCCAGGATGCCCATTACCATGCACCGGAGCCCACTTTCAAAGTCCCAGACCCTTACTCCTACACCCACCAATTTTAGCCTCATGTCGAAACTGACAAACCACCCAAGAATCCATAGCAGGAGGAGATGTTTAGGAAGTTACATAGTCTCGAGCAATCATTGAGAAATATGCAAGGGTTGGGGAGCTAAGTGAGTGTGGCCTATAAGGATCTATGCTTGTTTCCTGATGTCCAACTACCTGCCGGGTTCAAGATGCCCAAGTTCGACTTGTATGACGGACATGTGGATCCTGTTGCCCATCTAAGGGGTTATTGCAGTAAAATGAGGGGTGCCGGAGGAAAGAACGAATTACTAGTGGCCTACTTCAGCCAAAGTCTGAGTGGGGCAGCTTTAGAATGGTACACCTGCCAGGACATTAATAGGTGATACACTTGGGACGATATGGCCCAGGCTTTCGCCCGACATTTCCAATACAATATAGACATTGTTCCGGACCGCCTGTCTATGACCAAGGTGGAAAAGAAACCCAATGAAAGCTTTAGGGAATATGGGTTCCGATGGAGGGAGCAAGCTGCACGGGTCAGTCCTCCGATGCAAGAAGACGAGATGGTTAAATACTTCCTTCAAGCCTTGGAACCCACCTAATATGGACATTTGATCTCAGCCATTGGTAAATCTTTTAATGATGTGGTAAAAATGGGAGAAATAGTGGAAGAAGGGCTCAAGTCGAGTAAGATCATGAGTTATTCTGCTATAAAAGCAACTACCCAGGCAATCCAAAGCGGTAGCGGAAGTTTGCTAGGCAAGAAAAAGAAGGAAGATGTCGCTATGGTTGTCTCCGGATCATGGCAGGGCCAGAGGGGTTCACCTCACCGGTACACCCATCCTCGATCCCGACCTCAAACTTACACCCAAGCTCAATATAATACCCCTCAACTTTACTTTTCCCTGCAAAACCCCCAAGACTTAGCCAAACCACCCCAATATTTCGTTCACCATGCTCAGTCATATGCTCAACCCCCTCCTTACCCACCATGGCGTGCCCCTGTCCCACAGAATACCGATCCAGCTCCACAAGATGTCTATCCACCTCCACAACCTTACCAAAACCCCAATGGTCCGCACTTCCGACCAAGACCAGATTATAGGAGAGAAAGGCAACAGCGGAAACAAACTTTTACCCCGCTTGGAGAATCCTATGCCAGTCTATTCCAAAGATTAAGGCAATTGGACATCTTGAGGCCAATTGAGTCAAAAATACCAAACCCTCCCCCAAAGAACCTTGATTATTCCCTAAGATGTGCCTACTGTTCTGATGCTCCAGGCCATGACATAGAAAAGTGTTGGCATTTGAAACGAGTGATCCAAGAGCTCATTGATACAAACCAAATTGTAGTCCAAAACCCAGACACTCCAAACATCAACCAAAACCCTCTGCCTGCCCATGAAGAGACACATATGATTGAAGTAGTTTACAAGGGCGGGAAGCCCAAGAAGTCTTATAAGCCCGTCATGATGATTCGGGCCAGTGAAAGCAATTTGGTTAAAGATCCAGATTCCACCAAAGCAAAGCCTATGACAGTTGAAGGGGCGACAGAAAAGTCGAGTCCTTTCAATTAGAAACCACCATTGTTGGTCGTGAAAGGGATGCCAAAAGATATTGTGGCTAGTCCGGAAAACTCAAAAGTGATAGTACCAGGGATTCCAAGTATACCTGTCCTAGTTGTGAAAGGGGGTCCTACTACCCCTATCATCATTAAACCTGTAACCCAGCTGCCGGTGATTGATACCAAGGCTGTTCCATGGAATTACAAGCAAGTGATAGTGACATACAAAGGAAAAGAAGTAGAGGAAAAAGTTAATGAAACTGGAGGATTGACTCGTTCTGGGAGATGTTTCGCCCCAGAAGAACTAAGGAAAGACAAGCCATTTATAGATAATCAATTGCCAGTAAAGAAATCGATTACCGAGGAAGAGGCTGAGGGGTTCCTGAAGAAGATGAAGGGATAGGATTATTCCATTATAGAACAATTAAGGAAAATACCAACTCATTGTCCTTGCTGATACACTCCAAGGAACATCGCAGGGTCTTGATGAACATTTTAAATGAGGCACATGTTCCTGATAAGATCACTGTGAACCACTTGGAAAAGATAGCTGGCAAGATCTTCAAAACAAATAGGATCACTTTCTCAGATGATGAACTTCCTATCGAGGGTACAGAACACAACCGAGCCCTTTATCTCACAGTGAAATGTGAAGATTCTGTTGTTTCGAGGGTTTTGGTTGACAATGGCTCCAGTGCAAATATTTGTCCTTTGTCTACTCTGCAAAAACTGAAGATTGGCACCGAAAGGATCCGCTTGAACAGTGTGTGCGTTCGAGGCTTTGATGGAGGAGGTAAAGATTCTGTGGGAGACATAATGCTCGAATTGTCAATAGGGACAGTTGAGTTCACCATGGAATTCCAAGTGTTAGACGTGGCTGTCTCCTACAATCTGTTGTTGGGAAGGCATAGATACATACTGCTAAGGCAGTCCCGTTCTCTCTGTATCAAATGGTAACGTTTGAATGGGACAGGCAAGATTGTGCATGGTAAGGAAGATTTACCAGTTGGCAATGACACGATTGTTCCGTTTGCTGAAGCTGATGATGATAAGGGACCCTGGGTCTTTCAAACTTTTGAAACAGTGTCTGTTGATAAGATCACTGAAGGAAAATACATTCCGGGTCCCAAGTTGTCCTCCGCATCTGTCATGGTTGCAAATGAAATGTTGAAGAATGGTTTTGTGCCGGGCAAGGGTTTGGGATCATCTCTGCAATATATAGTGCATCCAATACGCCCCGACGGGAATTATGGTACGTTTGGTTTGGGATTCACGCCTGCAGAAGAGGACATGAGAAGGTTTAAGAATCCAAAACAGAAGGTATGGTCTCTCTCCAAGCCCTTCCAACACATCTCCAAGTCTTTTGGCAAACCGAGAGCCGAAAGACCTCCAACTTCCTTAATTCCAGAACCTATGGTCAATGTTGATGAAGTGATAGTCAAGGGATTTTGAAGTCTTTTCAAAGAGGTCACTATGGTAGAGGTTGGTAAAGGCTCTAGTAAAACAGATGTGCAGTTTGTTGGCTCGAACGTGAAGCTTAGCAATTGGGAAGTTACTCCTCTCCCCACCAGGAAGGAGTTTTGGTAGTTTGCTTTATTTCCTTTTCTGTTATCTAGGTCGTTCCAGGGTTGTAATCCGGATCTTTCTTTTAAGTTTTGCTTATCTTGACGCTCAGACCTTGCTATCTTTTTACTTTCAATGAAGTGAAATTTCCCATTTTCCATTATTCTTAATAGTGTTTTATTTATGTTTCTTTTGTACAGTTCTTTTTATGCTGGTTGCAGTGACGTGACATGCATGGGGAATTTTCAGCCGAGTTCTAAAAGCCAATCTAATTCTGAAATAACAATCCAAGAAGTGGAATATGATGATGAAATAGAATATGATGAAGAAGCGACATTTGAACAAATCAGCAAAGAGCTAAAACAATTTGAAGAAAAACTAAAACCTAATTTGAGTGAGACTAAGGCAATCAATTTAAGGGACCAGGATGATGTTAGGGAAACCAAGATAAGCGTGCATCTAGAACCACAGATGAAGGAGGAAATAATCAGAACATTGGTTGAGTACAAAGATGTCTTTGCCTGGTCATATGATGAGATGCCAGGTTTGAGCACCGATCTGGTAGTCCATAAATTGCCAACCGATCCAGCATGTCCCCCTGTCAAACAAATGTTGCGAAAGTTCAAGACTAATATGAGTATAAAGATCAAAGAAGAAATCACAAAGCAGCTTACTGCAAAGGTTATTCGGGTCACTCGATATCCCACTTGGTTAGCCAATGTTGTGCCAGTGCCAAAGAAGGACGGTAAGACCAGGGTCTGTGTTGATTACCGCGATCTCAACAAAGCGAGCCCAAAGGATGATTTTCCATTACCAAACATTCACATTCTAATCGACAATTGTGCCAAGCATGAGATTGGGTCTTTTGTGGGCAGTAACGCAGGATATCATCAGATTTTGATGGACGAGGAAGATACAGAAAAGACAGCATTCATCACGCCATGGGGAACATACTGTTATAGGGTAATGCCATTTGGTTTGAAGAATGCTGGGGCAACTTACATGAGGGTGATGACCACCATGTTTCATGACATGATACATAGGGAGATTGAGGTTTATGTAGATGATGTGATCATAAAGTCAAAAAGGCAGTCTGATCATGTCAAAGATCTGAGAAAGTTTTTCCAAAGGCTCCGCAGGTACAATCTCAAGCTCAATCCAGCAAAATGTGCATTTGGTGTCCCGTCCGGTAAACTGTTGGGATTCCTGGTCAGTCGACGCGGTATTGAACTGGATCCGTCAAAGATCAAAGCCATTCAAGAATTACCACCACCAAGGAACAAAACAGAGGTGATGAGCCTGCTTGGAAGGTTAAATTACATCAGCAGATTTATTGCTCAACTCACGACAACCTGTGAGCCCATCTTTAAGATGCTAAAGAAGAATGCTGCAGCTGAGTGGACTGACGAGTTTCAAGAAGCATTTGATAAGATCAAGAGGTACTTGTCGAACCCACCTGTGCTGGTACCACCAGAGCCTAGAAGACCTTTAATTCTTTATTTGACAGTACTGGACAATTCTTTTGGTTGCGTGTTGGGTCAACATGATATCACGGGAAAGAATGAGCAAGCAATCTATTATCTCAGTAAGTACACACTGCTTGAGAGGACATGTTGCGCCTTGACTTGGGTGGCGCAAAAGCTGAAGCATTATCTGTCCTCCCACACTACTTATCTCATTTCTCGCATGGATCCTCTGAAGTATATCTTTCAGAAGCCTATGCCCACGGGAAGACTTGCAAAGTGGCAGATTTTACTCACAAAGTTTGATATCATCTATGTCACTCGGACCACGATGAAAGCCCAAGCCTTGGCCGATCACTTGGCCGAGAATCCGGTAGATAATGAATATGAGCCATTGAAGACTTACTTTCCTGATGAAGAGGTTATGTGCATTGATGAGTTTGACCACGATGAAAAACCAGGTTGGAGACTTTTCTTTGATGGAGCTGCTAACATGAAAGGGTCGGAATAGGGGCTGTGCTTATCTCTGAAACAGGGCAACACTACCCGGTAACAGCCCAGCTTCGATTTTATTGCACCAACAACATGGCTGAGTAAGAAGCATGCATTTTTTGTTTGAGGTTAGCTATAGACATGGGAGTCCAGGAAATACTTGTTCTGGAAGATTCAGATTTGTTGGTCCACCAGATTCAAGGAGAATAGGAAACTCGAGATTTGAAGCTCATACCTTACCGACAGTGCTTGCATGATCTTTGTCAACGCTTCAGGTCAGTTGAATTTAGACATATTCCCAGGATTCATAATGAGATTGCTGATGCCTTAGCCACCCTAGCATCAATGTTACATCATCCAAACAAGGTTTATGTCGACCCCATACATATCCAAGTTCGTGACCAACATGCCTATTGTAATGTGGTAGAAGAGGAAATCGATGGCGAACCTTGGTTCCATGATATCAAGGAATACATCAGGTCAGGGGTATATCTGGTATATGCTACAAGTGACCAAAAGAGAACCATTCGATGTCTGGCTAGTGGATTTTTCTTGAACGGAGGAATCTTGTACAAGAGGACTCCGGATCTAGGATTGCTGAGGTGCGTAGATGCTAAAGAGGCTTCAATTATCATGGCCGAAGTACATTATGGAGTTTGCGGTCCATATAGAATGGGCATGTATTGGCAAAGAAGATACTTCGAGCAGGTTATTATTAGCTCACCATGGAACGAGATTGTATCAGCTTTGTTCACAAGTGTCATCAATGCCAGGTACACGGTGATCTGATTCATTCTCCCCCATCTAAGCTACACACAATATCTACACCTTGGCCCTTTGTTTCTTGGGGCATGGATGTTATTGGGCCAATTGAGCCGGCGGCATCAAACGTGCATAGGTTTATTATGGTGGCTATTGATTACTTCACCAAATGGGTTGAAGCTGTAACTTTCAAGTCCGTAACCAAGAAGGCAGTGGTGGGTTTTGTTCATTAGACATCATTTTTCGATTCGGAATTCCCAAGGTGATCGGCATAGACAATGCTGCTAATCTCAACAGCCATCTGATGAAAAAGGTATGCCAATAGTTCAAGATTATACATCGAAACTCCACTCCGTATCACCCCAAGGAAAATGGAGCTGTTGAGGCTGCTAACAAGAACATAAACAATATACTTCGCAAGATGGTTCAGAGTTCTTAGCAGTGGCATGAAAAGTTGCCTTTTGCATTACTGGGCTATCGCACTACTGTTCGCACCTCAGTGGGTGCAACTCCTTATCTGCTAGTATATGGAACTGAGGCAATTATACCTGCGAAATTTGAGATTCCATCTCTTCGGATCATTGCAGAAGCCGAAATTGACGATAACGAGTGGGTCAAAACCCGGCTCGAACAGTTGAGTCTAACTAATAAAAAAAGATTGGCTGCAGTATGTCATGGCCAACTGTATCAGAAGAGAATGGTTAGAGCATACAATAAAAAGGTGCGCCCCCAGAAATTTGAAGTGGGCCAAATGGTATTGAAACGCATTCTTCTTCATCAGGTGGAAGCCAAAGGCAAATTCGCCCCAAACTGGCAAGGACCGTTCGTCATGACGAGAGTGTTGCCTATTGGTGCTTTGTATTTGACAGACATCGAAGGCAAATATGTAGATATGGCTATCAATTCTGATGCCGTTAAGAGGTATTATGTATGATCTCTTTGCTCATTTTTAATTATATCTTGTACTGGGCATGCTCGAAGTTTGAAATGACGAAGGCATTTTATTCCGCTACCCAAACACTTTCATCCTTCGCTATCCTTTTTTAGCCTTATTTATTTTCTTTCATAGCCCTCTTTTGGAATCAGTAGCAGAAATAAGGAAAAGAAGAAAAAGAAAAGAAAAAAAAAGAAAAAAAAGAAGAAGAGAGAAAAAAGAAAAGAAAAAAAAAGAAGAAGAAGAAGAAGAAGAAGAAGAAGAAGAAGAAGAAGAAGAAGAAGAAGAAGAAGAAAGAAAGAAAAAGAAACAAACAAACAAAAGGAAAAGGAAAAAATGTTTGAACTACGTTCGACCTCATTCCTTTAAAGGATACGTAGGCAGCCTTATGGTTCGGTCTCATCAAAATAAAATTAAAAATCCCCCACAGACCCCAAAGAAACTGGGGCAGAAGTTTCGAATTCGAAAAGATCTGATTCCAAAAGTTGTAATTTTTACCCCTATCTCATCCTGAATTATTTTGAGCCTTCATGTCACCCTTTCTTTCTAACCTTGTCCAAAAGCCTGCATTACGGTCCAAAGAAAGACCTTCCGATCAATCTTTGAGGATGCCCGGTCAAACAAGATAGAGATGTGATTTGTATCAGGGGCAACACTCCATTCGTAAGATGAGAGAAATATAAAATGAGAGAGTCTTATTGATGAAAACCCTTACGGGCACCATAAAGCGATGGTGAGAGGAGAGAAAATTCAAAATGAGAGAGTCTTATTGGTGAAAACCCTCACAGGCACCATAAGGCGATGGTGAATTGAAAGATAAACCAACAAGAGAAATGGGATCAGTGAAAGGTCGGTCCCCGAGGTGTGTACTCATGCCATTGAAGCTGAATAGGATTGGTTGGACAGATTAGGCTGATCAATCCGAAATGCATGTCATGATCATTGGAGCTGGCTGCCTCCCTCAGATAAGTCCTTCTTTTCTCAATTTCCTTCATCTGTGTTCGAGATGTTCTTGTGATTCCTTTTGTCCCAAATCCATTACACTTTGCTTTTTGAGTCTATCTTTATGAATTTCCTTCAAATTAGCCCACGACAAAGAAGCAGGAAAGGATTTCAAAGCCTACTACCAACTTCTAAATTGCGCAAAGCGGAACTCGGCCAGGCATCTCGCAAGGGACATGATCTGGAATGAGCGGTATGCAAATAATCAAAGTTCAGGCAATAAGATGATTCTTGAGTCTTGAGAAAATACAAGGATGCAGCTACGTCCAGAATGGAAATGTAATACCACATCTGATCAGGATGAAGCGCGGCAGTTAGCATAAGCAGATCCCCAGCAGAATTAAGACTTGAATGTATTCCCCAGCAGGAGCAGACCCTCAGCAATGACGCCACAAACTAACCACCACGTTTTCAAACTAACAAAACTCTATTTGTCTAAAACAGGATCATGAAAATTTGTCAATCCACAAGGCCCTCCCATGAAGAAAGCATGGCTCAGGGGAAAAAGGTTTCTATTCAGAATTCCCCAAGAAGAGAGCATGGCTCAGGTAAATTCACTTTAGTTTTCAGGACCCTCCTGGATAATGGGATTTAATTTTTAGTTTTCAGGACCCTCCTGGATAATGGGATTTAATTTTTAGTTTTCAGGACCCTCCTGGATAATGTGATTTAATTTTTGGTTCTCAGGACCCTCCTGGATAATGGGATTTAATTTTTTAGTTCTCAGGACCCTCCTGGATAATAGGATTTAACTTTTAGTTCTCAGGACCCTCCTGGATAATGGGATTTAGTCTTTAAATTTTCAGGACCCTCCTGGATAATGGGATTTAGTCTTTAAATTTTCAGGACCTTCCTGGATAATGGGAATTAGTTTTTTATTCTTAAAAGTTTTAGGTAACATAATTCAATTAATCCCCGCAGATATGCCTAGGTTCCAACTGGGGCAGAAAAGTTTCTTTTGTTTTGTTTGCTTTATTGTGAAAAACAGGCACCCACCTAGATAACGAGGGAATACATTCAAGCTTTAGCAAACAGGTACCCACTTGGATAATGAGTGAATACATTCAAGTATTAGCAATCAGGCTCCCACCTAGATAACGAGGGAATACATTAAAGTTTTAGCAATCAGGCGCCCACCTGGATAACGAGGGAATACATCAAAGTTTTAGCAATCAGGAACCCACCTGGATAATGAGGGAGTAGAATTCAAATTCGGAAATCAGGCACCCACCTGTAGAACGAGGGAATCTATTTCAGAGTCACTTCAAATTCACAGGAAGCAGCAGAAGCCCATCTGAAGAACAGGGTCCATCTTTTCCAGTTCTACAGGATCTTGTATTTTTCTTTCGCTTCTGATGTAACTTTTCCTTTTATTTTGATGTAATGGCAGGGACCGCGGACCGGATCCTCGATGGCTTTTCACTCTATCCCTACCTCGGTACTCCATTACTCTTCTCACTTATGAACTACACGTGGCATGATTCCTTGGCAACCAAGGATATGTAGGCAGCTGAAATACTAGGGCTCGGTCACATTCTCGTTCCTTCAATTTTGGTTTTCCCAACCAAAAGTCGGGTCAAAAACATGTCTTGTTGTTCTTTGCCTGAAAACACTCCATGTTTCCCGTCAAAGAGGGGCAGCTGTAGACATGTAATTTTTGACCCATGCGTTAGAATCACCTCTAAAAGTCATAATATTTCTAAAAATAATTATTTGAGCTTATTTCTGTAGGAATTCCCTTTATTATTAAGTTTAATTCTATTTTTAGGTACAAAATTGAAAAAATATCAAAATAGTCCCAAGCTTTATTTCAATCTAAGTCTTATGTTTTTGGGTTTTAAAATTGATTTTTCAGATTCTATTTTGGCCCAATCTTATAAATTTGAGCCCAATCCAAATGCAAGCAAAAATCCAACAACCCAATAACCCAGTCCCATTTTCTCTCTCTGCCACGAGTGATAACGGACTCTGACAAAATCCCTCTCCTCACATACGCACTCGAGACAATCCATTATCCTCACTCATTACCAACAGATTTGGGAGGGGATTCTTCTAGAGCGAGACAGTTTTCTTGGAGAGGAAGAGAAGAGAGAGTCTCAGAGAATAATCGAGAGTGAGAGCTAGAGAGAACAATCGAAAAAGAGGAACAAAGAGAAATAAAAAATGAGTGAATTGAAGAAGAGTTTTGAGATTATACTGAGTTTAATTTAAAGCTCATAAAACAAAAAGCACCAAAAGAGAGTTCAATCGATTCTAGTCTTCTTCTTCTTCAAGAAATTTCATAAAGAAAAACAAGAAAACGGAGGAACATATACCTCCATTTTCTCTGACCTTATTTTCGGTAGGGAAAATCCCTTCGAGAAATTGATTTTAATCAAAGAGGTGCTGGGGTTCGATCTGAGTAGCTAGTTCGAGCTTATGGTCGCGGTTCACTGCTCCGTAGCTGATGTCGATTTTCGAAACTAGTAGGAATTCTCTACCAGGTCTATCTTTTAACTCTCGTTTACTCTATTTGGATGAATAAGCATGAAAAAAACCTTGAATATTTGTTTTCTAGATTAGTAACTGGAATCGATATGTATAAATAACGCTAGTAAATAGAGTAAAACAATTGACGTCAAACATCATATGCTAACAAAAATCGAAACCAAAAAACATAGAAGTAGTCTGCGTCTAGTGTTGAATCTGCGATCGCATAACTAATATGCGGTTCGCATTTTTGACCTGATCGTCGCAGACCTCATTCTTAATTTCAGTCATTCACCGCATTCGTATTTTGCGGTCCACATTGCATAAACGCAATCGCATCTTGTATCGCGTTTTCCTTCTGGGTAAACTGTGTGCTTGATTTGCAACGTCTTCTGCGGTTCGCAAACCTGTTATGTGATCGCAAATGAAGTCGCATTTCTGATATTAAATCATGCCCACGACTCTGTTCTGATTCGCGATATAGATGTGTGATATGCGGTTCGCAGACATGCTTTGCGATCGCAAATAGGATCGCATTTCTGACAACGTCTTTTTTCTAGGATACTGTTCTGATCTGCGATCTGTGTGCGCAGTATGCGATTCGCATGTGGGATTTGCGATAGCATATCCCCATTTGCGGTAATGTTTTGCTTTTTATTGTCTTTTGTGATTTCTTGGACCGGGATTGGCTAAATACTTAAAATGAACATTAAAAGAACAAGACTATGAACTGGATTTTCATTGTCCTTTACTTTAGATCTCATTTATTTGTTATCACATCGTTCGCTAGTGGCATGCTTAGGCCGATTACACTTGGGTAGGCAATACTAAGATGCTTTTGTTAATTTTTGAGGTGAGAGGTGATTCCCTAGTTGAATTTATCCGGGGAATGCCCCGAAAGACTTGTGTATTTAACATTCCGGGGAATGCCCCGAGATATTTGTATATGAGGATCAAAAGTGAAACTTGTCGTATTTTTGAATTTGTTTTCCTTCTTTATTAGGTGGGAATGACCTCAAGCCTCTTGTGTGGTTTTTTTATCTCAATTCAAATGTATTAAAAGCCAATCGAATCGAGTACGCAACCGTGACTTTCACGGGATTCGGGGAATGCCTAACACCTTCTCCCCGAATCAAATGAACCCCCTTACCCAACTCTCTGGTATGAACTTGACTTTAAGTCCAAGTTCTAAAACGGTGGCCTGGCACACCAGAATCACTTGTCAGGTGGCGACTCTAAATTTTCATGATAAATCCATCTCTTTGTCACTTTCCAAATTGGAAACCCCTTTCGAGTTTTATTAAGCCTTTTTATCCAAAAGGGTTTAGTAAAGCTCGCCGCCCCTAAAAGGAGGAGTGACAGTTGCTCAGCCAAATTTCTCATAAGTTCTTGTTTGACTAATCATAACACATCCCGAATTATCCGCCACAATCGTACACTCGACCTCCTAACTTCATTGATATAGTTACATCCATCATGAAATCAACTAACCTCCCTGGGTCCTCACTGACCCACCATCCGTAAGAATCCCTTCATTCATTAACATCACCCGAAGGTCCACAATGTTATCAAGCCCTTCTCGCCCCATTCAAAATTTCCTAGGTATAGAAACCACCTCAGAGATCATCTCCTTCGAACCATCAATACTGGAAATGCAGATTCGATCCTGAAGCCGCAGCACACAACCATCTCTGATAACCTTTTCTTAGGTTCCATCTCACGACACCGTGCCCAGAGGCAAACAAATGAAGATTAACATGCCGATGAGCCTCAACGCATTCAATCAAGGATGGTGACACCATAATATTAACAAGAGTCCCTCCAAACTCGAAAGTATCAAATCTCGACCGTAGCCAACATAAATACTGGGTTGAAATAACAGAACACCCCTCCATATAGCAAAGACAATATCCCACTCGAATACGCAGGGAAAAATATCCTGCACCACATCTGCGGTACCATTACAACTCCTCGATGTCCAATTGATAGCCAGCACTCCACATCGTATAAGAATGAACAGAAAGGAAATGAAGGCATAAGCCTCAATGGAATCAAATCGCACGAGAAGGGAAGTGCTCCTAACAGCCTTGTAGCCTCTCGAAAATAAGTACTGACGTCTCCGTACCGATCCGCAAGACTCTAGTAGACTTGCTCATGACTTGTGAGACCTAAGTGAACCTAACGCTCTGATACCAAGCTGTCACGACCCAAAATCCACTATAGGCCGTGATGACGTCCAACGTCGCTGTTAGGCAAGCCAACACTTAATTATTTATTTTATTATATTTAAAGTCATGAATCTTACTTACATAGAGAGGTCAGTACATTAAAATAAATCATAGTGACGTACAGTTTCGTTAAAATAATAAGTGAAAGTGTATCAATGTAAATCAATCCATAACAAATTCTAGGACACCCCCAAAACCCGGTGTCACAAGTGCATGAGCATCTACTAGAAAGTATAATAACAATACAACATCTGTCTAGAATACAAGTTAGACAAGAGAATGTAAATAACTCTGATGGAGACTCTGTATGCTGCGGCATGGAATGTAGCTCACCGTAAAGTCCCTGAAGTAGCCGCGCCTTTGCGTCCCAAAGACCACCAGACATATATATATATATATATATATATATAGACACACACACACACACCTACACAATAAGTGCAGCAAGTGTAGCATGAGTATGTAAATCAACGCATACCCAGTAAGTATCTAGCCTAACCCCGGAGAAGTGATGACAAGGGGGTCAACATCGATACTTACTAGTGGTCCAATAAACAAATATTATAAGAAGTAAACAAATATGAGGCAGGGTAAATAAATGGTATAAAAAAATATAGATAGGTAGAACGATCCTCCTCTGAACAGTAAACTCAACTCTCAATTATCGGTTACCTCCTCAACCGGAGTACATAAGTAAACTGGTCCCCACCAGATAGGTCGTCAAAACTCAAATCAGGAAAGCTCACGGATATGATGGCTTCTTGTCAAATATTATGCACGACACTGCCGAGGCAAACGGCCCGATCCCATAAGAGTGTTTCATGAAGCTGCCGAGGCGAACGGTCCGATCCCAAAAGAATATGATACTGCCGAGGCGAACGGACCGATCCCATAAGAGTGTGGTACAAAATCCTGCCGAGGTGAACTGCCCGATCTCATTAGAATAAGAAGTTTTAATGGGTCATTGACCCCACTCACGAATAAACGTGTGAGTTATAAAATATAAGGAAGCTTTTCAATGGAAATGCGCAACACAGGAAACATCAGCAAGGGGAGCACAATTATTCCGTGGCTAAATCAAGTAGCTCGTCAAATCTCAACAATAGCGGGTCTATTACTCTACACAAGCCTAGTCTCAGGTCGTAACCCGTAATAAAGGAATTCAACGAGCAAGGACAACTCAAATAGTACAATTTTAAAGCACGGCTTGAACCTAAGTCTACCCGGACAAATCAAGAAATCCTAGCATACGCGGGGACTCGTCACCTCATACGTGTGTAACTCCAACAACATGTAGCACATAAGAATATAACAGCTACAGGGTAAATTCTTCCTCAGAGGGTTAGACAGGAGACTTGCCTCGCTCCGAAGTTCCATAACCGGCTCTAATGCCTCTCTAACTCCTCAACTCAAAGCCAAACAATCAGAAACTAGTCAAACAATATGCAAATCAATCAAAGTATTCTCTGATGCTTATAATTAATCAATTTATAACAATTTCCACCTCCGCTCGAAAAGTCAATTAAGTCAATCCTCGGGCCCACGTGTCCGATTTCAAAAAATTTCAAAGATAAACTTTACCCATAACATTACGAACTCAATTATATGATTTATTCCTAATTCTATTTCCAAAATCGTGGTCAAAATCCAAAAATACAATTTCTACGTTTTTCTTCAAAAAACCCACAAATTCCCACAATTTCCATGTTAAATCCTTATAGAATCCATGTAATTAACTTATAATATGTGGGAATTACTTACCTTGCAATAGATGATGAAAATCTTGCCTCCACGAGCTCCAAAAATTACCCAACCAAATGAAAATATGAGAGAAATGGGCTCAGTCCCGAAATGATGTCTTAATAACAGCCTCAAATGTCGCATTTGCAACATGAGGCTCACAATTGCGATGGTCGCAATGCAAAATTGGTGTCGCAAATGCGAAGCCCGATCAATATTGTTTGCGTCGCAAAAGCGACAAAAGTGGCTTCGCAAAAGCGACAGTTTGTTCGCAAATGCAAACTCCCCTACTCCAGCCCATCTTCGCAAAAGCAAGAATGATCTCGCAAATGCAGCTATCGCAAATGCGATAAAAACCTCGCAAATGTGAGAACAGTGCACCAGAACCAACTGAACCTCTACAAACTCCTTTGGAACGTGTCCAAAACTCATTCGAGCCCTCGGGGCTCCAATCCAAGCATTCACACAAGTCTAAAGACATAACACAAACTTGCTCGCGCGATCAAAACACCAAAATAACCTCTAGAATCACGAATCAGACGCCAAAACGCATAAAAATCACAATGAACTTCAAGAACTTCTAGAATTGTAACCAATCGTCCGGACCACATCAAATCAACTCCGAATGACACCAAATTTTGCAGGCAAGTTCCAAATGACGAAACGAACCTATTCCAAGTCCTGAACCCAAAATCCTAACCCGATAGCCTTAAAGTCAAACCATGGTCAACTTTAGGAAAAATTCTAAACTTTCAAACATTCAAACTTTGACGAACGCGTCTGAATCATACTTAAACATCCCGGAATAACGCCAAACTTTACGCACAAGTCACCAATCACGATACGAACCAATTCCAAGGCTGGAAACTCCAAACAGACATCGATAACACCAAATTCCATTTCAAACTAAACTTAGAAAATTCTAAAACCTCCAAAATGTTAACTTTCCTCAATAAGCGCCGAAATGCTCTCAGGCCATCTGATACTCAACCCGAACACACGCCCAAGTCTGAAATTATCATAAGAACCTATTGGAATCTCCTAATCCTAATTCCGAGGTTGTTTACTCAAAAGTCAATCATTTGTCAACTCTTCCAACTTAAAGCTTCTGAATTTAGAATTTTCCTTCCGAATCAAATCTGAACTTCTCAAAATCCTATTCTGACCACACGTACAAGTTGTAATACATAAGTGAAGCTACTCAAGGTCTCATACCACCAAATGACGTGCTAGGGCTCAAAACGAACGGTCAGGTCGTTACAATTACCTTTTTTCTCAAGCCATTTCTTGTATTTTAGGCAATCCTTCTTCCAGTGTCCCTTCTTCTTACTGAAATGGCAAGCATCATTGTCAAAGGTGCTTTTCTTCTTCATGGGAACACTTTTTCCCTTCTTTGCATTTCTCCTACCATGAGTCACCATATTAACACTTTCAGATGTCTCATGCTTCAACCTCTCTTCTTATTGAACACACATGGTCAAAAGTTCATTGATTGACCATTTATCCTTATGTGTGTTGTAAGAAATCTTGAATGAACCATATTCCACAGGAAGTGAGTTGAGAATGAAATGCACAAGAAATGGTTCAGACATATCAACCTCAAGGGACTTGAGTTTAGAAGCAATGTCTCTCGTCTCCATAATGTACTCACGCACTGTATGACTTCTATCAAAAGTCATACTTGAGAGCCTCTTCATAAGGGTGCTGGCTAATGCCTTGTCAGAGCTTATGAATTGTTCATCAATTGCCTTCATGTAAGCTTTGACCTTATCGCTATTAGGGATATAACCCTTAATGCTTTGGCTTATGTGGGCTTTTATGAGCATTAAACTTAAGCGATTGGATCACTCGCACCGCTCATAATTAGCCTTAGCTACTGGCGTACTTGATCCCGTGGGAATAGGTAGTTCTTCAACACGGAGTGCCAGATCCAAATCCGAGCACCCTAAAGTGAGAAGGATTTTCTCCTTTCATTCAGCATAATTTTCACCAGAAAGTATTGAAATTCGAGCATTCTCATTAAAAATAGATGTAGGAAAAGTTGTAACGACTATAAAACACGGGTAAACATACATAAGCTATGAAGTACAATCCATCAAAGATGAATCGCGCAAAATGCCGATTCTAAGTACATTCTAGACCCTCCTGTGGGCAGAGGTTGCAACTCATGCATAGAATTTACTTTACTTTATTAGACTAGTAAACCAAAATGCATAAAAATTAATTTGTACTTGTGGGCATAAAATAATTTTCAACTTAAAGGTTTACTATCTCATTCCAATTAATCTCACCAAAACGGTTACCTCCCTGTTGGGCTGGGTTAGCATTCTAGTAAGATAATTGAACTAAAAAGAAGTCATTATAATTTTTTATCACTAAACTTTATGTGATTAAATAACTTCTTTTATATTAAGTACTCAAGATGCAGTAACTACTTCTAAGTTACATTACATAAAAGAAAACTCAACAATGACATCTTAGAATAATTATCCTTAATTATCTACTTAAGCATAATGCTTATAAAGTCTCTTTAACAGAAAGTAGTTCTTGTAATAAATCTTAATTTTATAAGAATCGCTTGAAATAATAGTAAAACTATTCACAGCCGCCAAATAACGTAGTGACAGACAAGTTTGTAGAACACATCATGTGGCTTTAAAACTTCGACGAACAAAAGACAAATTTTCGTGTCAGATTATATAGTAGGAGTAATACTTTTCTCCTAATTAACTTTCGCCCAAAATTTAAACTAGTATGGATTTGAAATCAAACAGTTCAATAACACTACATAAACCGAGAAAACAATTATTGGCTCATGGCAATATAAATCCATGGACTTCCTTCAGTAAACACATAAAAAAAACATTATAAACTGCAACAACTAAATAACACGTCTCTTCCCAAAAACTGCCACTTAATAATTTGACGACCTCATATGAACCTCAAACTGGAATTTGATATGGTTACAAGTACACTCAGATTTTCGCTATTATTTTAAATGGCCAAAAGCATTCAAAATATATAAAGCAAAACAATGATAGTAACCTTAAAAATCACATGTCACTATCGCCGGTCGCACACTGATTTCAGACGCCTCTACTTGATTTACAGTCAAGCGAGAATTCCTTTGAATTAGAATCCAGAGAATACCCAATGATGTAATAAACTAAGATCTCTTGCAACAATAATTCCCGACGTTATACTGAACAATACAGCTAAAAGCAGGCTCTAATACCACATGTTAAAATTTATTGCATACCCAGAGCCGTAGCAGCGGAAATTAAACATGGAACGTACCTTCAGCCATAATTGTTCGAGTATCGTAGAGTCGTCTTGGAAGAACCTTGACAGAAAACCTAGGGCGTCTTCTAGCCTATGCCTATTATTGGATGCCAGACTGATGGAGTCACAGGCGTATTTATAGGTAAGCTAGGGACTCTTAGGCAAATACTTTATCCCTATGGACTTCTCCTTAAATTATAATTGCCCTAGGGACTCCTAATATATGGTAGTTTCTTTCCGTCAAAGAAACTACCATATATGCGTAATTAAAGAATATTATCTGATATATTATTTACTTGAAAGACAAGGTAAACTAGAAGTCCACAACAATCCCAAGTGCCACAGTAGGGGGATTGTTTGGTAAATTTGGAAATGGAAGACTTTATTGGAGTGGCAATAAGTTTATTTTCTCGTTAAACCTCGTAGATGAGACATGGAAATGTAGCATTGCCCAACTTTGAGGAAACGTTTGAGCATCTTCACTGGTATCTTGGGACTTTGGGAGGTAACCTATGTGCATTCCATAGGAACAGTGTCCGTGATGAACGGCCCCGACTAGATGTGTGGATAATGAAGGAGTATGCAGTTGGCGAGTCTTGGACTACGGTGGCTTCAGTCCTTGTCGGTTATGATCTTTTACCAATTTTCAGATTCCAGAATGATGAAATTTTAGTGAAAACTGGTACAAGTTTAATGTTGTATAATTTATGACATGACAGTTTCAAGTACTATCCTATGATTCAGGTTGGTCTTGCGTACTATCAAATTAGTGAATACTTTGAAAGTCTTGTTTTGCTAGATTATCACTACTAGAAAACAGCAAAAAAACGATCAAAAATTAGCGACCAAAGTTGGTCTGCCAAAAATAGCGACCAAAATTGGTTGCTAAACTTGTAAAAAAAATAAAAAAAATAAACTTAAAGATATTAGCGACCAAAGTTTGGTCGCTACTTGGTCGCCATATTCGTCAACATGTTGACCGGACTGGTCAGACCAATCTGGTCAAAGAAACTTAACAATTTGCGACCAAAGTTAATCGCTAATGTGGACCCACGTTTGAATTTTGCGACCAAGATTGGTCGCTTATTGAGGGATAAAATTTGGGGGAGATTAGCGACCAACGTTGGTCGCTTATCTGGAAAATATAATTTAATCAGAATATCTATTTGCGACCAAAGTTGGTCGCTAATGTTAAAGTATATATATTGGCGACCAATTTTGGTCGCTTTCGTGTAAACATTTTGCGAAAATTAAACTCACTTTTTGTATTTACTGCATGTCTAAATAATATAAATGTAAGCCGTTAACGCTTTTGTAATATAAGGGATTAATATCCAGTTAAGTTGTACTACGGAGCGTGCATGCGTATCAATATAATATATATATATATATATATATATAAGAACACGAAGCGCTCGGAATACAGGGACGGGTTCTTTTAGGTATTGATACACTTGTAAGGATAAATCACCGTTATAGTATATATATATATATATAACTTGATATATAATACGCTATACTTATGTGTGTGTGTGTATATATATATATATATATATAAAGTAAATTTAAGATATAATATAGTATATATAATAATTAAGCGACCAACTTTGGTCGCTAACGTTGGTCGCTTTTTCTAATATAGTATATATGCAATACTAAGTGTATTGCATATACTAAGTGTATTGTACAGTGTATATATAGTATAGCATTATACTATATCAATTTATTACACTTAGTATATGCAATACACTTAGTATATATATAATACGCAATACTATATATATATTCTAAGTGTGTTGCATATACTAAGTGTATAGTATATGCAATACACTTAGTATATATATAATACGCTATACTATATAATTTTAGCTAACGCACTATATATCGAATATAGTTCAAAATAAATAAATTAAT
>MCJB01049732.1:0-38537 GCA_002018475.1 Nicotiana obtusifolia
TGTTTAGAACGTTTGAGGATTCAAGAACCTCTTCAAGAACTATAATTTTAACCCCAAGAACTTCAATATTTTCAAGATTCAATCGTGCACCTTCAAGATTTCAACTAGAGTTTCAAGATTTCAAGATTATCGGTTTCTAACGATCAAGAACTTCAAGATTTGGTTCTAGAACGGTTTTTAACAATCAAGACTTCAAGATTTCAACCTTAGATGTTTTAGCAACTTCAATCAACAAAAATTCTCGATTTTTCTCTTCTTTTCTTTTTTGTCAATTAAAGAACCTAAAACTAAGGCACGAAGAACAGGATTGGAGTTGTAAGAACAAATGCTTTCCAAGCTCTAATACCAAACGATGCAATATAAAACGCAAAAAACAAGATAAAAGGATAGAAGCAAGACGCTCAATGAACTATCAAGACAACAAGTAGAAACTAGTCTGCTTACCTTCTTGATGAAGTCACGAAGTACCTATACTATATGAACAACCCTCAAGACAATAATGGTCTTGCAAACTGTTCGATCAAACAAAGGAACGAGTTTAATTTGGAATCACACCAAAAATTGGACAAGTTCAAAGCACACGAGTTTGGACCAAAGTTGCTGGCGATTTTTTGTATTGAATATCAAAGTTAGGTACTAAAAATAATGAAGTCTTTAGGCTTATATAGAATGAGCCTTTACCTAAATCAACTAGGAAAAGAATAACTAGTTAACCTAAATCAACTAGGAAACAAATAACTAATAAAAAGGCCAAAATTTGGCTAAGTAAAAAGAATGGTCAAGCAGGACCCCCAAGTAAGAGTCAATGTCTTCCATATCAACACAATAATACAACATAAACACAAATGTACATCATCAACAAATATTTCGTCCAACACAAGATGTGTGAACGCTTGGCTCTTCTCCAAGGCTAACCAATGCCTTTTCTTGTCTTATCCAACATCGATGGCATGAACATAGCTTGATCAGGTTGGCCTGCATGAATCTTTCCTCGTAGGTATACTAATTTGAGTCACAAACGTGTGGCTTACTACATTAGTGCAACTTCCAGAATCAATTATCATCGAGCACACATTTCCTATCACCCTACATCTAGCACGAAACGAGTTCTAACGCTGCACATCTCCTTCCTCATGTACGCTCATAGTGCTCAAGTTCCTACGAACCACTAAGAACATATTCACACCCTCTTCTTCTAACTCTTCTTCGCCGCACTCAACCAATTCCGCCCCCTTATCTTCCTTAATCTCCTCTTCACTTACTACCTCACAAACAGTACCATCATGTTTAGGTCTTAAGGTGGAACCATCACTAGTTCCTTCCCAGACATTCTTCCAAGTACTAGCGGTTCTTTCAAGGTTCTCCACTCAGATACTAAGCGCCCTTACTTCAGTCCAAAGCTCGGCTAAAGTAATGTCTATCATAACCTTTTCTCCTTCAGTAGCCATGTACCTTCAAAAGAAACAAGACTAAAGAATGTGTTAAGGTTAGTTAAAAATACTCTCTTTCACTTTTTTGAATGACTCTCGGGTTCACTCAAATTTTTAAGTAGGATTTCACACTTGTCTTCAAATTGGCTTCCACTAATTGACCAAGTTCCTTAGCGACCTTTCAAGTTCACAAGTTTAATAGTGTTCTTCGGGGTGAGTGAAGTTATGTGACTCGATAGGCGGACAGCTTTTTAAGTGAGCACAAGAAGCCAAGAATTATCTACGAAAATGGAAATTCTGAGTTTTAGCACGAGGTCCTACTAGCTCAAAGATTAGTAATTACTTAAGTAGGAAATTACCTAAGAATTACTAATTAGAATTAGGGTAATTAGGAAAGAATTTTGAATTAGTGGAAGGAGGAGGTTTTAGAAGCTTTCCCACTTTAGTTTGGAGAAGACCAATTCTCTCTCCTTAGCCCTTAGGATTTTCCGCCCCCCTTCTCCTTTTCCAACACAAATTCGCCCCTCCTCTCCTTGTCCAAATAGAATTTCACTCCTTGAAACTTCTCCCTTTTAGATTGGGAGTTGTTTCCTCCTTGGACTAGAATTAGGGTTTCCTATTCCTCCTCTTTCTCCTCCCAAATTCGGACTCCCTTACACTTTTTAGGCCCTCTTCCACGTTTTTCAACAATACTCTTTCAAGAAAAACAAATTAAAGTTCAAGAACTTCAAGAATTCAAGGTAATCTTGTTAAGAACGTTTGAGGATTCAAGAACCTCTTCAAGAACAACGTAAAACTCTTCAAGAACTACAATTTTAACTCCAAAAACTTCAAGATTTTCAAGATTTTCAAGATTCAATCGTGCTCCTTCAAGATTTCAAGATTATCGGTTTGTAACGATCAAGAACTTCTAGATTTGGTTCAAGATTGTTTCTTTATTAATTAATCTTCAAGACTTCAATCCCTAGATGATTTAACAACTTCAATCAACTATCAACTTTCGGTTTTTCTTTTTTCTCTCCTTTTTTTTTTGTCGCGTTTTTTATTTTTTTATTTTTTATCAAAAACGAAATTTAAGAATTAGATCCTAAAACTAAGGCACGAAGAACAGGATTAGAATTGTAGAAATAAATCCCGTTCCAAGCTCTGATACCAAGTATGCAATATTAAACGCGGAAACAAGAAAATAAAAGATAGAAGCAAGACAATTTATGAATTATCAAGACAACAAGTAGGAACTAGTTTACTTACCTTCTTGATGAAATCAAGGAGTACCTATACTATACGAATGACCCTCAAGATAATGATGATCTTGTAAATTGTTCGATCAAACAAAGAAACACGTTCAATTTTGAATCATACCAAAATTGGACAAGTTAAAGTCACACGTTTGGAAGCACAGAAGGCTTGGACGAAATTTCTTTGTAAAATTAATTTAAGGTCCTAAAAATAATGAAGTGTTTAGGCTTATATAGAATGAGCCTTGTCCTAAGTTAACTAGGAAACAAATAACTAACAAAAAAGGCCACAATTTGGCTAAGTTTAAAGAATAGTCACGCAGGAACAAACATGTAAGAATTAATGTCTTTCATAACTACACAATAATCTCAACACAGTAATAAACATCACACGCCAAACGCTTGGCTCTTCTTCACCATCAAATGTGCCTCATGAAGCTCTTTAGCTTGACTTCTCGTGAATTGTCTTGAAGGCTTAAACGTGTCATGATCAGGTTGACCTGCATCAGTGATTCTTTCCACCTTTGTGATCACATCCTTGCTGACAGAGTGATGCATATATACAGTAGACTTGCTTTTGTTAATCAGCTGCCCAGATGCTGCTTCATATGCATACTGAACTTCCATTATCAATTGTAAGGAAGTGGCATCAGAAGAGGAGAATATGATTGTGTCATCTGTATATGGTAGATGATTGATTTTTGGACTCCATTTGGGCAGCCCAAAGCCACAGAAATACAGGTTTAGGTGCTTGATATTCAATCCCCTTAAGAGCGGTTCAGCAGCCAGGATGAACAGAGTAGGTGATAGTGGATCACCTTGTTTTACACCTCTTGTTGATTTGAAGAATCCGTGTGATTGACCATTGATGAGCACTGAGTACCAATTATTCCCAATGGTATCAAAAACTATGCCAATGAAAGCTTCACTGATCCCCATTTTTCTTAGTATTTTTGTTAGAAATAGCCAAGATAGTCGATCAAAAGCTTTTGCCATGTCCAGTTTGATGACAACATTTGGCCGTGCTCTTGTTCTTAGGCGAATGTCTTTGATGATTTCTTGTGATAGAAGGACATTTTCAACTATTGTCCTCCCCTTTACAAATCATGCTTGTTCTTGAGATATAAGAGTAGGCAGTATTCCAACCATCCTTTCATGTATGACTCTTGAGAAGATTTTATTGATGAAATTGCTTAAACTTATGGGCCTCATGTCAGAAAATGTTACCAGCTCTTTCTTCTTGGGGAGTAGTACCAAATTTGTGTGTGTTACATATTTTGGTAGTTGTCTTCCTAAGAAGAATGCTTAAACCATGTTATGTATGTTTTCACCAATGATTTCCCAGCAAGTATGGTAGAAAGAGCCTGTGAATCCATCTGGCCCCCCTGCACTTTCACCATTCAAAGAAAAGACAACTTGTTTGACTTCTTCTTTCGTAGGTGGCTTGATCAATTTTGCGTTTTGTGCCATGTCTATCAACGGATGGATGCTGTCCAGTATTCTGAAGTCAGTTGGAATTATATTTTCTGTGGATTGTCCTTTGTAGAAATTGATGGCTTCTTCTGCAATCTGTTCTTCTTTTTCAATCCAGATACCAGTGCTATTTTATATCCTCCTTAGTTAAAGTCTTCTTCTTCTGCCATTTACTTGAGCATGAAAAAATTTGGTGTTTCTGTCTCCATCATTGAACCATGCCATTCCTGCCTTTTGTTTCAAGAATTGTTCTTCTAATGTGCCTAATCATCTGTGCCTATACTCGTTATAGTCTTTCCCTATTCTGTTTAGTTAGCATTTCCTCGAACTGTTTTTCATGGACTAAAACCACTTCTTCCATGCTTGCAAAGTCTTTAAATATGTCCCCATATGTTGCTTTGCTCCAAAGTGACAGTGCCTTTTTCAACTTTTTGAGCTTGTAGTTAAAGAGTATGAAGGGGTCAGGATGGAATCTGCTTGCCAGTTCTCTCTTACAACTGCTTTGAATGTGTCATGTTTGGACCAGAAGTTGAGAAATTTAAATGGTTCTTGATTGGCATTGCTTCAATGTCACATTTTAAAAGAAGAGGGCTATGATCTGAGCCAATCTTAGGTAGATGAGTAACCTCTAGCCTTGGGAAAGTTTGTTGAAATTCTGCATTGGCTAGGCATCTATCTAATATTTTGAAAATGCAATCTTCATCTACTCTGCCATTCCACCATGTAAATATGCTGCCTTTGAATCCCAAGTCAGTTAGGTTGCAAGTGTTGATACAGTGCCTGAAGTCATCTACTTCATTGAGGGTACAAGCAGACCTCCAAATTTTTCTTCTTGATCCCATATCACATTGAAGTCTCCCCCTACCATCCATGGAACTGTCATGTCTTGAGCCATTGCATACATTGAGTCCCGTAGTTCTATCCTCTCTATTGAGTCACACTTAGCATAAACTAATGTGAGTATGAGTTCCACTTGTGTTTCAGTGTGGAAAAGCTTCAGAGTGAGTTGCTGCACCATGTCATACAAGATTGTGATTTCATAGACATTATCAATAAGTGCCCAGATTTTGTTGGAGACATTAGCTACTGCTTGAGAGAAGCCAATCCTTCTTCTATATATGTCCATCTTCTATGCCAATGAATTCAAAATGATGTTTCTTGCGCAGTGTGATTAGTCTTTCAAAGGCTTGCATTGTGTTGACTGATCTAATGTTCTAGATGATTACGTCGATTATAGGTTGTTAGGGTATGTTAGAGCTTTTCTTGTTTGAACCCCTGCTGCAGAGGTATTGCTATTGTCCTTGCTTTGCTTCTTCTTCCTTTTGATTGCTGATTTCACTTTGGCTATTTGAGTTGGTAAGAGGTCTCCTTGTTTGGCTATGTTGAGGAAGTTCTGGACAGTGGTTTCATCATCTAGGTCTTTGCCACAGTATTCCTTGTATTTTCTTCATTTCTTGCTGTTGCTGCAACGCTGAGGTTCTTTGGTATGATGATTGCTTGTAAATGTGTCACTATTGTTCCCTTCCTTGATGCTGATCCAAGATAAAAATCACCCTTTTGTGTTTAATCTTCTGCTTGTTGAAGTTCAAGATTGGCTTGTTCTTGACATGTGTTTGTCAGCAGTTTCAATTGGTTGTTTTCATGTTGTTTGATGTTTTTTCTCATTGTGGCATTACTATTGTCTGCTTCCTTTTCACTTTGGACATCCTTCTCAAATGCCCCAACAGTTCCCTCTTCTTCACTTTGTATTTCTTTCGGTATTTCTCCTTCTTTTGAGTCTTCTTCTATTTGGTCTGCCCATAGTCTCCCAAGGCTTCTGATGCAGATCAACCTGATCATGATACGTTTAAACCTTCAAGACCATTCACGAGAAGTGAAGCTAAAGAGCTTCATGATGCACATTTGATGGTGAAGAAGAGCCAAGTAATTCTATTCACTTTGTGAAGATTGGTGTGTGGTGTAAGGCTTTGAAAGTCACTAATTCTTACTTGTTTTGGAGTCCTGTGTGGCTAGTTCTTAAACTTAGCCAAATTGTGGCATTTTTGGTTAGTTGTTTGTTTCCTAGTTAATTTAGGTTAACTAGTTATTCTTTTCCTATTTGATTTAGGTGAAGGCTCATTCTATATAAGCCTAAAGACTACATTATTTTTAGCACCTTACATTAATTTTACAAAGAAATTTCGGCCAAGCCTTTTGTGCTTCCAAACGTGTGACTTTAACTTTTCCAATTTTGGTGTGATTCAAAATTGAACTTGTTTTGTTGTTTGATCGAACAATTTGCAAGATCATCGTTATCTTGAGGGTCGTTCGTATAGTATAGGTACTCCTTGATTTCATCAAGAAGGTAAGTAGACTAGTTCCTACTTGTTGTCTTGATAATTCATAGAGCGTCTTGCTTCTATCTTTTGTTTCCTTGTTTCCGCATTTAATATTGCATCAGTTGGAATCAGAGCTTGGAAAGGGTTTGTTCTTATAATCTCAATCCTGTTCTTCGTGCCTTAGTTGTGTGTCTGCGACTTAGTGTGGGACCACTGTTTCCTTTTCATGCTTTCTATTTTTCTACCTTCACTCTTATGTATGGGCAATGCAGTTTGTCTTTATTTACTATCCTTCTACCCTGTGTGTCTAGCTGTCAGAAGTCATAGCACTCAATTCTCTCAAATTCCAGAGCATAGTTTGCTAGATGATCAGCTATTTATTTTCTTCCCTGTATATGTATGTTACATTGAGTGCGAGGATTTCTTTTAGTTGCAGTATCTCAACTTGATCAATTATGCACCATGGTGGCTTCCAAATGCCATAGATAATGTTGTTTAATAGCATTGAGTCTATTTGCAACCATATGTGGGAGTAGCTTTGTGATCTGCAGAACCTTAATGCTTCCACAATAGCTGTTGCTTCTGCTGTTGTGTTTGTTCCTTCTGGGATTACTGTGCCAAGTGCATATATAATCTCCCCTGTTTCATTTCTTACACAGTAACCTATTGATTTCCTTCCTAGGTTCCCTTTTGATGCTCCATCAGTGTTGACTTTAATCCACCCTTCCTTTGGAAATTCCCTTATGACTTTATTGAAAGTTAAGTCTTGGGGTGTAGTTTTCCATCATGTGTAGAAGATCTTGCCATTTGTGTGGGACATTGTGTCCTGGTTTTATTGCTTGGACTAGTGCTTGTAATGTTGTGGAAGCTTGATAAATGACTCTGCTAACTGTAACTGCTTCTCCATGTTTGCAGCTGTTCCTTCTTTTCCAAAGCTCCCACACAATACAAGAGGGAACAACCTGCAGCACTGGTTTAAGTCTGGGGATTATTTGTGTTCTCCAACATTTAGTTATTGCTTGGTGGAAGGATAGGCCTTCAAGTGCTATTCCTGCTGTTGGCAGGAAATATTTCCATACTTTGATTGCAGTGCTGGATGTAAAGAAAAGGGGCAAGGTTCCTCCTTTGGTTTTGTGCAACACCAGCATCTTGATGGCATTGGTACCCCAGTCTTATCATGAAATCATCTAGAGGCATTTTAGCCTTCCAGACACTCCACATGAAGAAGGCAATCTTAAAAGGGAGACCTTTAACCCAGATCATCTTGTAGGCTCTTCTGGGTTCATCTCTTCTTCTGAGGTATTCCCAAGCAGATTTGACACTAAAATGTCCTTGAGTTTGTAGCATCTAGTATGGTGTATCCATGATGTCTCCCCTGTTTGGAGGCTTTATTGATTCCACTATGTGTGTGTTGTAATTTCATGTGGCAAGGCTTTTGAAAGTTTGTCTACATTCCAGGTACCATCTTGCAGGACATCATTTACATTGTGTATTGAGTCATCAATTGCAAAGTCTACTGGTACTATGAAGTAGAGTGCTCCTAGTCCAGTCCAGTTGTCATACCAGAAGTGTGAGGATCCCATTTTTGTGTGCTAGTTGATCAGATGTTCTATGTTCTTTTTGCATTCCAGCATCTTCTTCCATGCCTTTGATCCTCTTTTCCATGGGACTATTACTGCATTGTGTTTTTTTACAGTATTTTTGACACGTATGTACTCCAGAGGCTAGGTTTGGTTCTGAAGTTCCACCACAACTTATAGAAGAGGGCTTTGGACATGTCATGTAATGATCTGAAGCCTGCCCCCCCTAATCATAGGGCATACATAGTGTGTTCCATGAGGACCAGTTTCTGATGCTTCCTCGCACAGTGCTTCTCCAGAAAAATTGGGCAAAGAGTTTGTGCAGATTGTTTATTACCTGTTTTGGAGGGTTAACAACTGATAGTAGATGTACTGGCATGCTTTAAAGTACATGTTTAATCAATACTACTCTGCCTCCTATTGAAAGTAATTTGCCTTTCCAAGACTGTAATCTATCTTGTACTTCGTTGACAATGTCTTGGTAATAGATTATCCTTCTTCTAGAATAAAAGATGGGGCAGCCGAGATATGTGAATGGGAAGTCTTGCCTTCCAATGCCAGTGATTCTTTCCACTTTTGCAATCACATCAGTACTGGCAGAGTGATGCATATATATAACAGACTCGCTTTTGTTAATCAACTGCACAGATGCTGCTTCCTATGCATATAAAAATTCCATTATCAGTTGTAAGGAGGTGGCATCAGAAGAGGAGAAGATGATTGTATCATCTGCATATGATAGATGCTTGATTTTTGGGCTCCATTTGGGCAGCCCAAAGCCATAGAAGTAAAGGTTTAAGTGCAGAGCATTTAATCCCTTTGAGAGGGCTTCCGCAGCCAGAATGAAGAGGGTAAGTGATAGTGGGTCGCCTTGTTTAACTCCTCTTGTTGATTTGAAGAAGCCATGTGATTGTCCATTGATGAGCATTGATTACCAGTTATTCCCAATAGTGTCAAAGATCAGTCCAATGAAAGCTTCACAGAATCCTATTTTCCTTAGTATTTTTGTTAGAAATAGCCAAGATAATCGATAAAACGCCTTTGCCATGTCCATTTTGATAACCAAATATGGCCCTGCTCTTGTTCTTTGGCCAATGTCTGTGATGACTTCCTGTGCTAGAAGGACATTTTCAATTATTGTCCTGCCCTTTACAAATCCTGCTTGTTCTTGGGAGATGAGAGTAGGCAGTATTCCAACCATCCTTTCATGTATGACTCTGGAGAAGATTTTATTGATGAAGTTGCTAAGTCTTATGGGCCTCATGTCAGAAAATGTTACCACCTCTTTCTTCTTGGGAAGTAGTACCAAATTTGTGTGTGTTACACATTTTGGTAGTTGTCTTCCTGCGAAGAATGCTTTAACCATGTTATGAATGTCTTCACCAATGATTTCCCAACAAGTATGGTAGAAAGAGCCTGTGAAGCCATCTGGTCCCCCTGCACTTTCACCATTCAAAGAAAAGACAACTTGTTTGACTTCTTCTTTCGTAGGTGGCTTGATCAATTTTGCGTTTTGTGCCATGTCTATCAACGGATGGATGTTGTCCAGTATTCTGAAATCAGTTGGGATTCTGTTTTCTATGAATTGTTCTTTATAGAAATTTATGGCTTCTTCTGCAATTTGTTCCTCTTCTTCAATCCAGATACTAGTGTCGTTTTGTATCCTTCTTAGTTGTAGTCTTCTTCTTCTTCCATTTACTTGAGCATGAAAAAATTTGGTGTTTCTGTCTCCATCCTTGAACCATGCCATTCCTGACTTTTGTTTCCAGAATTGCTCTTCTATTGCTAAGTGCCTGATCATCTGTGCCTGTACTCTTTGCAGTCTTTCTCTATTCTGTTTAGTTGGCCTTTCCTCGAGTTGCTTTTCATGTACCAAAACCACTTCCTCCATGCTTGCAATGTTTTGGAATATGTCTCCATATGTTTCTTTGCTCCAATGTGACAGTGCTTTTTTCAGCTTTTTGAGTTTGTAATTGAAGAGTATGAAGGGGTCACCATTGAAAGCTGCTTGCCAATTCTCTCTTACAACTGCTTTGAAAGTGTCATATTTGGTCTAGAAGGTGAGGAATTCAGGCTTCTTGATTGGCATTGCTTCCATGTCACACTTTAAAAGGAGAGTGCTATGATCTGAGCCATCTTAGGTAAGTGAGTGACCTCTAGACTTGGGAAAGTTTGTTGATATTCTGCATTGGCTAAGCATCTGTCTAATCTCTTAAAAATGCAGTTCTCATCTACTCTGCCATTCCACCATGTATATATACTGCCTTTGAATCCCAGGCCAGTTAAACTACAAGTGTGGATGCAGTGTCTGAAGTCATCTACCTTATTGAAGGGAACTGGCAGTCCTCCAAATTTTTCTTCTTGATCACAAATCACATTGAAGTCTCCCCCTACCAGCCATGGAACTGTCATATCTAGCCATATCATACATTGAGTCCCACAATTCTATCCTCTCTGTTGAGTTACACTTAGCATAAACTAGCTTGAGTATGAGTTCCATCTGTGTTTCAGTGTGGAAAAGCTTCAAAGTGAGTTGCTGTACCATGTCATATAGGATTGTGATCTCATAGACATTATCAATGAATGCCTTGATTTTGTTGGAGCCATTAGCCACTGCTTGATTAAAGCTAATTCTTCTTCTATACCTTTCCATCTTTCTTGCTTGTTGCATTGGTTCCATGATGCCAATGAATTCAAAATGAAGTTTCTTGTGCAATGTGATTAGTCTTTCGAAGGCTTGCATTGTGTTGACTGATCTAATGTTCCAGATGATTGCATTCATTATTGATGGTACGGGTGTGTTAGAGCTCTTCTTGTTTGAACCCCTGTTGCAGAGGTGTTGCTGTTGTCTTTGGTTTGCTTCTTCTTGCCTTTGATTGCTGATTTCACTTTGGCTATTTGAGTTAGTGAGAGGTCTGCTTGTTTGGCTATGGTGAGGAAGTTCTGAGCAGTGCTTTCATCATCTAGGTCTTTGCCAGGGTGTTCTTGTGTTTTTCTTCATTTCTTGCTACTGCTGCAATGCTAAAGTTTTTTGGTCTAATGATTTCTTGTAACCGTGCCACTATTGTTCCTTTCCTTGATGCTGATCCAGGATCCTTAAAGCATTCTCTAGTCTTTTTCTTTTACAGGTACATGGCTACTGAAGGAGACAAGGTCGTGGATGACATCACTTTAGCCGAGCTCTTGGCTGAAGTAAGGGCAATTAGCACCCGAATGGAGAACTTTGAAAAATTCGCTAGTACTCAGAAAATTACCGGGGAAGGAAGTAGTGATGGTTCCACCGTAAGACTTGAACAATTTGCGGAGATGGCTCGTCAACAAGAGTTGAGGGACATAGGTAGTCACAATGTAAGAACCTTGGGAATTTCCCGAGGTATTATACCACCATTAATGCCAGCTCGGAGAAATATAGCCGCCCGCCGGGGAAATAAGGACAGCCCGTGAGGATGATCAACCCGAGTTTGAGGAGTTTGATGATGACGATTGATGCAATATAAACGAGAGTTGCTCTGATAAAGACTGATACAATATAAAATGTGGAAAACAAGATAAAAGGATAGAAGCAAGACGCTCAATGAACTATCAAGACAACAAGTAGGAACTATTCTACTTACCTTATTGATGAAGTCACGGAATACCTATTCAATACGAACAATCCTCAAGACAACGATGGTCTTGCAAACTGTTCGATCAAACAAAGGAACGAGTTCAATTTAGATCACACCAAAAATTGGACAAGTTCAAAGCACATGAGTTTGGAGCAAAGTTGCTACGAATTTTTGTATTGAATATCAAAGTTAGGTTCTAAAAATAATGAAGTCTTTAGGCTTATATAGAACGAGCCGTGTCCTAAATCAACTAGGAAACAAATAACTAACAAAAAGGCCACAATATGGCTATGTTTAAAGAATAGTCACGCAGGACCAAACAAGTAAGAATTAATGTCTCCCATAACTACACAATAATACAACATAAACACAAATATACATCTTCAACTTCTAATTTCGTCGATAGCTAAATTTGTGAATGCTCGAAATCTTGGCTCTTCTCCAAGGCTAACCAACGCCTTTTCTTGTCTTATCCAATATTGATGGCATGAACGTAGCTTGATCAGGTTGGCCTGCATCATTCTCTCCTTCTCGAGAAGATTTCATCCTCGAAATCGAACCATCTTCATCTTTCAAAGCGACGGTACCTGGTAGGTCTATAACATAGGCGTTGTTATTGATCTTCTGCAATAATTGGAATGAACCATCTCCTCACGGCATGTTCACAAATTCCTGTAAAATGTCATCAACAACATAGGCAAGTGGTGAACGTTAATAGAAACTTCATCATTAGAACTCAAGTAAACATCCTTATGAACTAGACAAACTCCCTTAGCTCTAGCCGCCTTTTTCAGTTCCCCCATGCTTGTAATCATTACTAACTTATTTAGGTGTCAAGGGCTTAAGTACATAACTCTTGCCCTCTAGCTTGGCCGTATAAGTTTTGGCCTTTCCATCATGATCAACACACCTATCAAACTGCCAAGGCATGCCCAACAGTAAATGGCACGCCTGCACAGGCACTTCAATGCATAATATTTCATCTTGATATGCACCACATTCACTCAACCACTGCAATAGATAAGGATGGGGATGTTTCCTCGCAGATATGTTAAGTCGAGTCACTAACGTGTGGCTCACTACATTAGTGTAACTTCCGGAATCAATTATCATCGAGCACACCTTTCCTTTCACCCTACATCTAGCATGAAACAAGTTCTCACGCTGCACATCTCCTTCCTCTTGTACGCTCATAGTGCTCAAGTTCCTTCATACCACTAAGAACATACTCACACCCTCTTCTTCTTCTAACTCCTCTTCTCCGCACTCAACCAATTTCGCCCCCTTATCTTCCTCAATCTCCTCTTCACTTTCTTCTTCACAC
Source organism: Nicotiana obtusifolia (assembly GCA_002018475.1). Taxonomy (NCBI): domain Eukaryota; kingdom Viridiplantae; phylum Streptophyta; class Magnoliopsida; order Solanales; family Solanaceae; genus Nicotiana; species Nicotiana obtusifolia. Next base: position 12,972 of record MCJB01049732.1, read on the forward strand.
AAAGTACCATCATCAAGAATTAACATGGTCCTCCATGTTGGAAAATCCTTAGCGAAATGTCCATAGCCTTTGCATTTGTGACACTGAAAAGAAGATGCATTGGGAGAATTGAGTCGAGTCTTAGAATTACCTCCGGACCCCTTAGGTTCAACCCTAGGTGCTGCGGCTTGGGCTAGCTGCTTAGGCTCTCGGTTTTGGCTTGCTATAGGCTCTCGGATTTGATTTGCTCCCCCAGCGTTCGGTGTCATCCACTCTTTGTTTCGACGTATGATAGTGGAATCAGAACCCCCTCTATATCGAGCTGCCCGGCTTTCTTTAATCATCTTTTCGGCATCAATGGCAGCTAAGAACACATCATGAAGAGCAATGAACACATGTAGCCTCAACTTATTGGAGATATCAGTATTCACCCATTATTGAATCGGATGATAGCCTCTTCTTCTTCGTCGTCTTCCATGTCAAGTGATAGATGAATCTTCACAAAGTCATCATAGTATTATTCCACAAACGTCAACCCTTGTTTCAAATCATACAACTTCCATAATTGCTCTTGCTTGTGCCGTGGGTTTACATACTTACGGGTCATTATTTGCTTCAATTCAACCCAGGTTATGCGTGCAGGATGGTTATGTCTATGTCTGGATCTTTTCTCAGCCTCCCACCAAGTAGAAGCATAGGACTCAAAAGCGGCAATGGCATATGTAGCCTTCTTCTCCTCACTCATATCATTAATTTCAAATATCCGCTCAACTTGACGTTTCCATTCTAAAAATCGGTCAGGATCGCTAGTCCCCTTAAAGGCAGGGATAATAACCTTGACGCTATTCAACCCACTGTCTCAGACATAGTCTCGGCCCCTTCAGTTTGGTAAGATTGGTTGGAATTCCTCATAATGTTCAGCATATTCATCAAACTCATACCCTAAGTTCCTTCCACTAAAACCTCTAAGTCTCCCTCTCGGACCACGATCATAATCACGTCTTCCTATGTAGTCTCGGCCTCTATTCCGTTGCCCTACTCTCGGATTCTGTGGCCCCAAATCATCATCTTCAAATTCCTCGAACTCCGGTTGATCATCCTCTCGGGCTGCTCTCATGTCCCTGACGAGTGCTACGTTTCTCCGTGCTGGCATGTTGGTTATGTCTAACTCTAGATCTTTTCTCCGCCTCCCACCAAGTAGAAGCATAGGAATCGAAAGCAGCAATGGCAAATGTAGCCTTCTTCTTCTCAAACATATCGTTAATTTCAAATATCCGCTCAACTTGACGCTTCCAATCTAAAAATCGGTGAGGATCACTAGTTCCTTTGAAAGTAGGAATAGTAAACTTGACGTTGTTCAACCCACTATCTCGGACATGGTCTCAGCCCCCTCGGTTTGGTAAGAATGGTTGGAAGTCCTCATAATGCTCAGCATACTCATCAAACTCATACTCTAAGTTCCTTCCACCAAAACCTCTAAGCCTCCCTCTTGGACCATGATCATAACCACATCTTCCCATGTAGTCTCAGCCTCCATTTCGTTGCCCTACTCTCGGATTCCGTGGCCCCGAATCATCATCTTCAAATTCCTCGAACTCGGGTAGATCATCCTCTCGGGCTGGCATTAATGGTGCTATGACACCCCAGAGAATCCTTATGGTCCTGACATTTTGAGCACCTCCGTCCCTCAGCTCGTTTTAGCGAGCTAACTCCACGAACTGCTCGGGTCTAACGGTGGAATCGTCACTAGTTCCTTCTTCGGCATGCTTCTGATTGCTAGAGGATCTTTCAATGTTCTCCACTCAGGCGCTAATTTCCCTTACTTCGGCCAAGAGGTCGGCCAAAATAATGTCAGTCACAACCTTTTCTCCTTCTGTAGCCATGTACCTGCAAAAGAAACAAGTCTAGAGAATGTTTTAAGGTTAGTCAAAAATACTCTCTCTCACTTTTTTTGAATGACTCTCGGGTTCACTCAATCTTTCGGGGTAGGATTTCACACTTGTCTTCAAATTGGCTTCCTCTAATTGACCAAGTTCCTTAGCGACCTTTCAAGTTCAAAAGATTAGTTTTCTTCGGGGAGAGTGAAATTATGTGACTCGATAGGCGGACAGCTTTTTATGTGTGCATAAGAAGCCAAGAATTATATACGAAACTGGAACTTTTCTGAGTTTTAGCACGAGGTCCTACAAGCTCAAAGATTAGTAATTACTGAAGTAGGAAATTACCTAAGAATTACTAATTAGAATTAATGCAATCAAAGAAGGAAATTCGAAGTAGAAGAGATAAGGAAATTTTAGAAGCTTTCCCACTTTAGTTTGGTGAAGACCAATCCTCTCTCCTTAGCCCTTAGTATTTTCAGCCCCCCCCCCTCTTTCTCCTTTTCCAACACAAATTTGCCCCTCCTCTCCTTGTCCAAATAGAATTTCACTCCTTGAAACTTCTTCCTTTTGGATTGGGAGTTGTTTCCTCCTTGGACTAGAATTAGGGTTTCTTATTCCTCCTCTTTCTCCTCCCAAATTCGGCCTCCCTTACACTTTTTAGGCCCTCTTGCACGTTTTTGAACATTACTCTTTCAAAACAACAAATTAAAGTTCAAGAACTTCAAGAATTCAAGGTAATCTTGTTATGAACATTTGAGGATTCAAGAACCTCTTCAAGAACAATGTAAAACTCTTCAAGAACTACAATTTAACCCCAAGAACTTCAAGATTTTCAAGATTCAATCATGCAGCTTCAAGATTTCAACTAGAGTTCAAGATTTCAAGATTATCGGTTTCTAACGATCAAGAACTTCAAGATTTGGTTTAAGAACGTTTCTTTATCAATTAATTTTTAAGACTTAAATCCCTAGATGATTTAACAACTTCAATCAACTATCAACTTTCAGTTTTTCTTTCTTCTTTTTTTTTGGTAAGGTTTTTTTTGTTTTTTGGAATTTATCAATAACAATATTTAAGAGTTAGAACCTAAAAATAATGCACGAAGAACAGGATTGGTATTGTAGAAATAAACCCGTTCCAAGATCTGATACCAAATGATGCTATATTAAACACTGAAACAAGAATACAAAAGATAGAAGCAAGACGCTCTATGAATTATCAAGACAACAAGTAGAAACTAGTCTACTTACCTTCTTGATGAAATCAAGGAGTACCTATACTATACGAACGACCCTCAAGATAATGATGATCTTGCAAATTGTTTGTTCAAACAAGGAAGCAAGTTCAATTTTGAATCACACCAAAATTGGACAAGTTAAAATCACACGTTTGGAAGCACAAAAGGCTTGGCCGAAATTTCTTTGTAAAATTAATGTAAGGTCCTAAAATTAATGAAGTTTTTAGGCTTATATATAATGAGCCTTGTCCTAAGTTAACTAGGAAAAGAATAACTAATTAACCTAAATCAACTAGGAAAAGAATAACTAGTAAAAAGGCCAATAATTTGGCTAAGTGTCAAGTGACCACGCAGGGCCAAATAAGTGCCATTGTCTTATTCAAGATTAACTACACAAATCACTAATAAGAGCTAGTTGAGGCGTACATTGAGTTCTCGGCCTCAACTAGTGCACGGCCGCACGACCCTCCTTCTCCAAGGCTAACCAACGCCTTTTCTTAGTGGTACATAGGAACTTGAGCACTATGAGCGTACAGGAGGAAGGAGATATGCAGCGTGAGAACTTGTTTCATGCTAGATGTAGGTGAAAGGAAAGGTATGCTCGATGATAATTGATTTCGGAAGTTGCACTAATGTAGTAAGCCACAAGTTAGTGACTCAACTTGATATACTTATGAGGAAACATCCCCATCCCTATCGGTTGCAGTGGTTATGCGAATGCGGTGAGTTGAAGGTGGTAAAGTCGGCACTTATTAAGTTTAAGGTGCGAGCTTATCAAGATGAAATCTCGTGCAATGTAGTGCCTATGCAGGCGTGCCATTTACTGTTGGGCAGGCCTTGTCAGCTTGATAGGTGTGTTGATCATGATGAAAAGGCCAACACTTATATGGCCAAGCTGGAGGGCAAGAGTTATGTACTTAAGCCCTTAACACCTTAACAGGTTAGTGATGATTACAAGTGCATGCGGGAGCTAAAAGAGGGGGTTAGAGCTAAGGCGAGGGGGTTAGAGCTAAAGCTCCAATGGAGACAAAAACCGAAGCCGTGAGCCTTACAAGCACATCGACCCTGCCAGGTAATATTTGTGCCCTGATGCAACCGGGTGAGTATTTGGTAGGCAATGATAGTTCTAATCTTTTAATTTGCCTAATTCATAAGGGTGTTTATTTCTACTAATGTTCACCCCTTGCCTAGTGTTGTTGATTATGTTTTGCAGGAATATTTGGACATGTTTGCCCCACGGGGAATTGGTCCATTCCAAGTGTTGCAAGAGATCAATAATAACGCCTATCTTATACACCTACCTGGTGAGTATAGTGTTTCTAAGACATTTAACGTTTTTGACTTAACTCCTTGTGTTGCAGGTAGTGCCGCTTTGAAAGATGAAGATGGTTCGATTTCGAGGACGAAATCTTCTCAAGAAGGGGGGAATGATGCAGGCCAACCTGATCAAGCTACGTTCATGTCTTGGAAGAAGCTACATTCGTGCTATGATTGCGTAATGATGGAAGAAGCGGATAGCATGTCGGATAAGACAAGTAAAGGCATTGGTTAGCCTTGGAGAAGAGCCAAGTGTTCACACATCTTGTGTTGGACGAAATATTTGTGGATGATGTACATTTGTGTTTATGTTGTATTATTGTGTTTCTATGGAAGACATTAATTCTTACTTGTTTGGTCCTGCGTGACTATTTTTTTAACTTAGCCAAATTGTGGCGTTTTTGTTAGTTATTTGTTTCCTAATTGATTTAGGTTAACTAGTTATTCTTTTCGTAGTTGATTTAGGTAAAAGCTCAATCTATATAAGCCTAAAGACTTCATAATTTTTAGCACCTTACATTATTTTGATAAAAGAAAATAGGAAGTACTTTGCTCCCAAATCTCGTGTGACTTTTAACTTGTCCAATTTTGGTGTGATTCAAAATTGAACACGTTCCTTGTTTGATCGAACAATTTGTAAGATCATCGTTGTCTTGAGGGTCATTCGCATAGTATAGGTACTCATTGATTTCATCAAGAAGGTAAGAAGACTAGTTTCTACTTGTTGTCTTGATAATTCATAGAGCGCATTGCTTCTATCTTTTGTATTCCTGTTTCCGCGTTTAATATTGCATCAGTCAGTCACAACCTTTTCTCCTTCCGTAGCCATGTACCTGCAAAAGAACAAGACTAGAGAATGTGTTAAGGTTAGTTAAAAATACTCTCTCTCTCTTTTTGAATGACTCTCGGGTTCACTCAAAATTTTGGATAGGATTTCACACTTGTTTTCAAATTGGCTTCCTCTAATTAATCAAGTTCCTTAGCGACCTTTCAAGTTCACAAGTTCAATAGTTTCTTCGGGGTGAGTGAATTTATGTGACTCGATAGGCGGACAACTTTTTACGTGAGCACAAGAAGCCAAGAATTATGTACGAAAGTGGCAATTTTGAGGTTTAGCACGAGGTCCTACAAGCTCAAAGATTAGTAACTACTTAAGTAGGAAATTAGCTAAGAATTACTAATTAGAATTAATGTAATACAAGAAGGAATTTCGAAATAGTAAAGGGAAGGAAATTTTTGAAGCTTTCCCACTTCAGTTTGGAGAAGACCAATCCTCTCTCTTTAGCTCTTTGGATTTTTGGCCCCCTTCTCCTTTTCCCACCCAAATTCGCCCCTCCTCTCGTTGTCCAAATAGGTTTTCAACTTCTTGAAACTTCTCCCTTTTGGATTGGGAGTTGTTTCCTCCTTGGACTAGAATTAGGGTTTCCTATTTCTCCTTCTTCTCCCACCCTTACACGTTTTAGGCCCTCTTACATGTTACCAATAATACTCTTTCAAGAACAACAAATTAAAGTTCAAGAACTTCAAGAATTCAAGGAAATCTTGTTAAGAACGTTTGAATATTCAAGATCCCCTTCAAGAACAACGCAAATCTCTTCAAGAACTCAAATTTATTTTCAAGAACTTCAAGACTCTTGAGTTTGACGTGACTACCTTTAAGAACAACAATTTTGGGCGTTCAAGAACTTCAAGAATTCCCAAGATTTACGTGAACTAATTCAAGACCACAACTTGATGTCCAAGAACTCCAAGATTAACGTGAACTAGCTTCAAGACCAACAAATTGGCGTCCAAGAACTTCAAGAATTCAACCAAGAACTATTGATAATTCTTCTGGAAATTCAATTTACTTCAAGATTTCAACTAGGGTTTAAAGAATGATTTTGAAATGATCAAGAACTTCAAGATTGGTTTCAAGAACGGATATTAACAATCAAATCTTCAAGATTTCAACCCTAGATGTTTAATCAATTTCAATCAACAACAATTCTCGGTTTTTCTCTTCTTTTTCTTTTTTGTCACATTTTTTCTTTTTTTTTTTTATCAAAAACAAAATTAAAGATAAAGAACCTAAAACTAAGGCACGAAGAACAGGATTGGGATTGTAAGACCAAACCCATTCCAAGCTCCGATACCAACTGATATAATATAAGCGAAAGTTGCTCTGATACCAACTAGTGCAATATAAAACGCGGAAAACAAGATAAAAGGATAGAATCAAGACGCTCAATGAACTATCAAGACAACAAGTAGGAACTAGTCTACTTACTTTCTTGATGAAGTCACGGAGTACCTATACTATACGAACAACCCTCAAGACAACGTTCAATCAAACAAAGGAACGAGTTCAGTTCGGAATCACACCAAAAATTGGACAAGTTCAAAGCACACGAGTTTGGAGCAAACCTGCTGCTGATTTTTGTATTGAATATCAAAGTTAGGTTCTAAAAATAATAAAGTCTTTTGGCTTATATAGAATGAGCCCTGTCCTAAATCAACTAGGAAACAAATAACTAACAAAAAGGCCAACAATTTGGCTATGTTTAAAGAATAGTCACACAGGAGCAAACAAGTAAGAATTAATGTCTTCCATAACTACACAATAATACAACATAAACACAAATGTACATCTTCAACTTCAAATTTTGTCGATAGCCAAATTTGTGAATGCTCGAACACTTGGCTCTTCTCCAAGGCTAACTAACGCCTTTTTTTGTCTTATCCAACATTAATGGAATGAATGTAGCTTGATCCAGTTGACCTGTATCAATGATGTAGGGCAGCGAGACCAGAGGGTGAGATAACCATATGGGGGCCGTGACCATGTGGGAAGACATGGTTTTGACCGTGGACCTAGATGGGGGCTTGGAGGTTTTGGTGGAAGGAAATTAGAGCCTGAATTCGATGAACATGCTGAATATTTTGAGGGCTTTCAACCAGAAGTGGTGGCCGTGATAATGGCTTGAACAATGTTAAGGTTACTATTCCTCATTCAAGGGAACTAGTGACCCTGACCGGTATCTAGAGTGGAAATGTTAGGATGAGAGGATATTTGAAATCAATGATATGACTGAGGAAAAGAAGGCTATGTATGCCATCGCTGCCCTTGATTCCTATGCTTCTACTTGGTGGGAGGCCGAGAAAAGATCGATAGCTAGACATAATTAGCCCACAAACATAACATGGAGAGAATTGGACCAACTAATGACTCGTAAGTATGTCAATCCAAAACACAAACAAGAGCAACTCCAAAGATTAGATGACTTGAAACAAGGGCTAAAATCCATGGAAGAATATTATGATGACTTTGAGAAAATCCACCTATTAATTGTCATGGAAGACGAAGGAGAGGATGAAGCTATTATACGGTTCAAGAGTGGGTTCAATCTCGACATATCCAATCAGTTGAGCCTACACGCATTTGTTGCTCTTCATGATGTACTCCTTGCTGTCATTGAAGCTGAAAAGATGATTAAAGAAGACAAGGAAGCTCGTTATAGAGGAAGTATTGATTCTACTTCCATGCGTCGAAACAAGGAGTGGAGAACGCCGAGCACCAGTGGAGCAAGTGTGATCCGCAAGGTAAAAAGGCCAGCCGAAAAGGTGACGTCTAAAAATGGTCATAAGGGGTCCGGAGGTAACTCTAAAACTCAACCTAATTCTCCTAGTACATCTTCCTTTCAATGTCATAAATGTAAAGGTTATGGGCATTTCACTAACGATTGTCCTATACGAAAGACCATGCTTATTCTTGATGATGGTATTGTTTGTGAGGTAGAGAGTGATGTGGAGATTGGGGGAGATGAGGGGGCTGATTTGGTTCAGTGTGATGAAGAGGTAGTTGAAGATGAGGGAGTGAATATGTTCTTAGTGGTTCGTAGGAACTTGAGTACCATGAGTGTAAAGGAGGAAGGAGATGTGCAGCGTGAGCACTTGTTTCATGGTAGATGTAGGGTGAAGGGAAAGGTGTGCTCGATGATAATTGATTCGGGTAGTTGCACTAATTTAGTGAGTCAAACGCTGGTGACTCAACTTAACCTATCCACGTTAGAACATCCCCATCCCTATAGGTTGCGGTAGTTGAGTGAGTGTGGTGAGTTGAAGGTAGTAAAGCAAGTGCTTATGACATTATCAAGATGAGCCTATGTGTGATGCAGTTTCTATGCAGGCTTGCCATTTATTGTTGGGCAGGCCTTGGCAATTTGATAGGTGTGTCATTCATGATGGCAAGGCCAACACTTATATGGTCAAGCTAGAGGGCAAGAGATATACACTCAAGCCCTTGACACCTAAACTAGTTAGTGATGATTACAAGCGCATGCAAGTGCTGAAAGAGGCGGCTAAAGCTAAGTCTCCTATGGGGACAAAACCTGAGGCCGTAGAAACCGCCAACACATCAGCCTGCCAGGTAATATTTTTGCCATGATGCAACCAGGTGAGTATTTACGAGGTAATGATAGTCCTAAATTATTAATTTGCCTAGTTCATAAGGGCATTTACTTTAGTTCTAATGATGAAGTTTCTACTAACATTCACCCGTTGCGTAGTGTTGTTGATAGGTTCTCTAAGATGGCTCATTTCATTACTTGTAAAAACTATGATGATGCATAACATGTTGCTTCCTTCTTTATTTCTAATGTGTTAAAGTTGCATGGTGTGCCTCGTACTATTGTTATGATAGGGATACAAAATTTTTGAGTCACTTTTGGAAGTGCTTGTGGGGTGCTCTTGGCACCAAACTATTGTTTTCTACGTCTCATCATCCACAGACTGACGGTCAGACTGAGGTTGCTAACCGAACCTTGGGAGCTCTTCTTCGAGCTATGACCAAAGGGAAGGCGGGGACGTGGGTAGATAGATTGCCTATTATGGAGTTTGCTTATAATATAACTGTCAATAGAATGACTAGCATAACTCCATTTGATTGTGTTTATGGCTTTAATCCCTTCATTCCAATTGATCTTACTCCTTTGCCAAGAGATGCAGCTGTTAGTGTTGATGGTGGATCGGGCAGCCGCGTTGCTCGAGTTATATGCTAAGATGAGGAAGAACTTGGAGTCAGCTTATGAGAAAGTGGCGACCAAGAAGAACAAAGGAAGGAAAAAGCTGGACTTGAAGAAAGGTGATTAGGTTTGGGTGCACTTCCAAAAGGAGAGGTTCCCGAACCTAAGGAAGGGGAAGCTAGCCTCGCGAGGTGATGGTCCAATTGCTACAAGAGATCAATAATAGTGCCTATGTTATAGACCTTCTTGTTGAGTATAGTGTTTTTAAAACGTTCAATGTTTCTGACTTAATACCTCGTGTTGCAGGTTGTGCCGCTTTGAGAGATGATGATGGCTCAATTTCGCGGACAAAATCTTCTCAAGAAGGGGAGGATGATGCAAGCCAGCCTGATCAAGCTACATTCATGCCTTCGAGACCATTTACGAGGAGACAAGCTAAGGAGCTTCATGATATCCACTTAATGGTGATGAAGAGCCATGATTGCGCAATGATGGAGGAAGCGGGAAGCATGTTGGATAAGACAAGAAACGCATTGATTAGCCTTGGAGAAGGAGGGTCGTGCTCTAGTAGAGGCTGAGAACTCAATGAATGCATCAACTAGCTCTTCTTAGTTATTTTGCGTAGTTAGACTTGAGTAAGACAATGGCACATATTTGGCCTTGCGCGGTCATTTGACATTTAGCCAAATTATTGACCTTTTTACTAGTTATTTTCTTTCCTAGTTGTTTTAGGCTAAGGGCTCATCCTATATAAGACTCATCCTATTAGCCTTGGAGAAGGAGGGCCGTGCACTAAGTTGAGGCCGAGAACTCAATAAACGCCTCAACTAGCTCTTATTAGTTATTTTGCGTAGTAGTCTAGAGTAAGACAGTGGCACTTATTAGGCCCTGCATGGTCACTTGACATTTAGCCAAATTATTAGTTTTTTTGCTAGTTATTCCTTTCCTAGTTGTTTTAGGCTAAGGGCTCATCCTATATAAGTTTCGAGACTACCTTATTTTCATCACCTTACCATTATTATTAAGAATGAATTGGCAGCTTTGTTGCTCTCCAAAACCCATTGTGTGAACTTGTCCAATACTTGGTATGAATCAACATTGAACTTGTTCCTCCCATTGATCAAGCAATTTGCAAGTCCTTAGTTGTCTTGAGGGTTGTTTGCATAGAATAGGTCCTCCTTGGCTTGATCAAGAAGGTAAGTAGACTACTTCCTACTTATAGTCTTGGAAGATCATTGAGTGTCTTACTTTTATCTTGTTTTCCCACATTCTTAGTTTAATATTGCATCATCTTGCATGCGCTTGTCATCATCATTAACTTGTTTAGGTGTCAAGGGCTTGAGTGTAAAACTCTTGCCCTCTAGCTTGGCCGTATAAGTGATTCCTTGCCATCATGAACGACACACTTATTAAATTGCCAAGGCCTTCCCAACAACAAATGGCAAGCCTGCATAGGCACTACATCACACATGAGCTCATCTTGATAAGCTCCACCTTAAACTTAATAAGCACTTGCTTTACTACCTTCACCTCTCCACACTCACTCAACCAGTGCAACCTATAGGATGGGGATGTTTTAATGCGGGTAGGTTAAGTTGAGTCACTATATTAGTGGAACTACCCGAATCAATTATCATCGAGCACACCTTTCCCTTCACCCTACATCTAGCATGAAACAAGTTCTCATGCTGCACTTCTCCTTCCTCCTTTACACTCATGGTACTCAAATTCCTACGCACCATAAGAACATATTCACTCCCTCATCTTCCACTATCTCTCCGTCACACTGAACCAAATCAGCCCCCTCATCTCCCCCAATCTCCTCATCACTCTCTACCTCGCAAACAGTACCATCATCAAGAATAAGTATGGTCTTTCGTGTAGGACAGTCCTTAGCGAAATGCCCATAGCCTTTACATTTATGACATTGAAAGGAAGAGGCACTAGGAGAATTAAGTTAAGTTTTAGAGTTATCTTCGGAACCCCTAGGATCATTTTTAGGTGTCACATTTTCGGATGGCCCTTTCACCTTGCGGCTCACACTTGCTCCACCGTTGCTCGGCGTTCTCCACTCCTTGTTTCGACGCATGGAAGTAGAATCAGAACTTCCTCTATAGCGAGCTGCCTTTACTTCTTTAATCATCTTTTCAGCTTCAATGGCAGCTAGGAGTACACCATGAAGAGCAACAAATGTGTCTAGCCTCAACTGATCGGATATGTCACGATTCAACCCATTTTTGAACTGCAAAATAGCCTCATCCTCTTCTTCGTCTTCCATGTCAAGTGATGGGCGGATTTTCTAAAGTCATCATAATATTCTTCCATGGATTTCAGCCCTTGTTTCAAGTCATATAACCTCCGGAGTTGCTCTTGTTTGTGTTTTGGTTGACATACTTACGAGTCATTAGTTGCTTCAATTCTCTCCATGTTATGTTTGTGGGCTAATTATGTCTAGCTATCGATCTTTTCTCGGCATCCAACCAAGTAGAAGCACATGACTCAAAGGTAGTGATGGCATACGTAGCCTTCTTCTTTTCCTTGGTCATATCATTGATTTCAAATATCCTCTCAACTTGACGTTTCCACTCTAGAAATCGGTCAAGATCACTAGTTTCCTTGAATGTAGGGATAGAAACCTTGACACTGTTCAAGCCATTATCACGGCAACCACGGGCTGGTTGAAAACCCTCATAATATTCAGCATGTTCATCGAACTCAGGCTTTAAATTCCTTCCACAAAAACCTCCAAGTCCCCCTTTAGGACCACGGTCAAAACCACGTCTTCCCACATGGTCATGGCCCCCATATGGTTGTCTCACCATCGAGTCTCGCTGCCCTAGATCATCATCATCAAACTCCTCAAACTCGGATTGATCATCGTCACGGGCTGCCCTTATTTCCCCGGCAGGCGCTACATTTCTCCGGGCTGGCATTAATGGTGGTATAATACCCCAGGAAATTCCCTAGGTTCTTACATTGTGAGGACCTCTGTCCCGCAACTCTTGTTGATGATCCATCTCCGCAAATTGTTTAGGTCTTAAGGTTGAATCATTACTAGTTCCTTCCTCGGTATTTTTTTAGTACTAGCGGTTTTTCAAAGTTCTCCATTCGGGTGCTAATTGCCCTTACTTCAGCCAAGAGCTCGACTAAAGTGATGTCGGCCACGACCTTGGCTCCTTCAGTAGCCATGTACCTGCAAGAGAAACAAGACTAAAGAATGCGTTAAGGTTAGTAAAATACCTCACTCACTCCCTCACTTTTGAATGACGCTCGGGTTCACTCAATATTTTAGGCAGGATCTCTCAAACTTGTCCTCAAAATGGCTTCCTCTAATTGATCAAGTTCCTCAACGACCTTTCAAGCTCACAAGTTCCCTAGTTCTCTTCAGGGTGGGTGAATTTATGTGACTTTATAGGCGGACAACTTTTAAAGTGAGCACAAGAAGCCAACGAAAGTGGAAATTCTGAGTTTTAGCACGAAATCCTACAAGCTAAAAAATGAGGAATTAGCTTAAGTTTTGAATTTAAACCCTTGGTAGGCGCCACTAGCTTCTCCTTCTAGAATGGGATAAGTATTTTTCCTTTTTCTCCTTGCTTTCCACTCTAATCTGGAGAATTTTTCCCTATCCTTTCACACTTGAGGGCCAAATTCCCCCTCCCCTTTCCCTTAGGATCAGCCACCCCTCTACTCCTAAACCCAAAGGAAAACCAATTCCTTTTTTTTTTAAATAAAATGGGTAAATTTCTCCTTTTTGAAATGGGAGTTGTTTCCCTCTTAAACTAGGCTTAGGATTTCTTATCCTTCTCCTCCTCCTAGCCGCCTATCCCAAGCTCTTACACCCTCAAAAATTTCAGCAATTTAACTCCATGGTTAAATGTGTAGATGCTTATGAATTCAAGGTTCAAACAATTCATTATGTGAATCAATTCAAGAACAACAAGTTGATGTCCAAGAACTTCAATAATTCAATGCAAAACACGTCAAGAACGGCCTAATACACGTCCACTATGTCAAGGTGATGCTGCCCTATTTGTTCTTTAACAATTCAAGTCCTTTCTTCCAAGAACTATCAAGATTTCAACCAAGAACAATTGACAAATCATCTAACAATTCAATACACTTCAAGAAATATTCAAGAACACACCATATGCTGAATTTTTTCAAGAAACAACTCAAGACTCAGACCTAGGGCTTCAAGAAGGGCTTTTAACAATCAAGAACTTCAAGATTTCGACCTAGACTCCAACCTAGGGTTTCAAGAACGACTTTTAACAGTCGAGAACTTCAAGATTTCAGCCTAGATGTGATAACAACTTCAACTAGCAATCAATTCACGACTGTTTCTCTTCTTTTCTAGTTTTTTTTATATAAAAAACGAAATCCAAGAACCTAAACTAGAAACCTAGGCACGAAGAACAGTATTGATGTTGTAAATAATCCCTTTCCAGGCTCTGATACCAACTGATGCAAAATTAAACTGATGCAATATTAAACTAAGAATGCAAGAAAACAAGATAAAAGCAAGACATTCAATAATCTACCAACACTATACGTAGGAACGAGTCTACTTACCTTCTTGATGAAGCCAAGGAGGACCTATACTATGCAAACAACCCTCAAGACAACTAAGGACTTGCAAATTACTTCATCAATGGGAGGAACAAGTTCGATGTTGATTCACACCAAGTATTGAACAAGTTCACACAATGGGTTTTGGAGAGCACAAATTTGCCGATTTTTATTATTAATAATAATGGTAAGGTGCTGAAAATAATGGAGTCTTGATGCTTATATAGGATGAGCCCTTAGCGTAAAACAACTAGGAAAGGAATAACTAGCAAAAAGACCAATAATTTGGCTAAATGTCAAGTGACCACGTAGGGCTAAATAAGTGTCATTGTCTTACTCAAGACTAACTACGTAAAATAACTAATAAGACCTAGTTGAGATGTTCAATGACAAAATTGGACTAGTTTAACACACAAGAATTTGTGAGCGATGCTGCTGCCGTTTTTTTGATTGAATATAATGTCAAAGGCACTAAAAATAATGAAGTCTTTAGGCTTATATAGAATGAGCCTTGTCCTGAGCTAACTAGGATCAAACAATTAACAAATGGCCACAATTTGGCTAAGTTTAAAGAATAGTCACGCAGGACCAAACAAGCAAGAATTAATGTCTTCAATAACTACACAATAATACAACATAAACACAAATGTACACTATCAACAAATATTTCGTCCAACACAAGATGTGTGAACGCTTGGCTTTTCTCCAAGGCTAACCAACGTCTTTTCTTGTCTTATCCAACATTGATTGTATGAACATATCTTGATCAGGTTGACCTGCATCATTCTCCCCTTCTTGAGAAGATTTCGTCCTTGAAATTGAACCATCTTCATCTTTCAAAGCAGCACAAGGAGTCAAATCAGACACATTGAATGTCTTGGAAACAACATAATCAGCAGGCAGGTCTATGATATATGCATTATTATTGATCTTCTGCAACACTTGAAATGGTCTATCTCCTCGCATAGCCAACTTCCCTTTCCTATGGTTCGAAAATCGTTCCTTGCGGAAGTGCACCCAAACCCAGTCACCTCTCTTTAAGTCCATCTTTTTTCTTCTTTTATTCTTCTTGACCGCTACCTTTTCATAAGCATCCTCCAAACTTTTCCTCACCTTAGCATGCAATTCGCGCGACGCGGCTGCCCAGTTTTCTCCATCAATGCTAATAACTACATCTCTCGGCAAAGGAACAAGATCAAGTGGTATCAAAGGACTAAAACCATAAACACATTCAAATGGAGTAATACTAGTCATGCGATGACCAATTCTATTATATGCAAACTCCATAATAGGTAATCGGTCAGCCCAAGTGCCGGACTTCCCTTTGGTCAAAGCTCGAAGAAGAGTTTCCAAGGTGCGATTAACAACCTCAGCTTGACCGTCAGTCTGTGGATGATGTGATGTAGAAAACAACAATTTGGTGCCAAGAACCCCACAAACACTTTCAAGAGTTTCCATTGGAGCCTTAGCTCTAGCCGCCTCTTTCAGTTCCTGCATACGCTTGTAATCATCACTAAACTATTTAGGTGTTAAGGGATTAAGTACGTAACTCTTGCCCTCCAACTTGGCCATATAAGTGTTGGCCTTTCCATCATGATCAACATTATCTACCAAATTGCCAAGGCCTGCCCAACAGTAGATGGCATGCCTGCACGGGCACTACATCACAGAAGATTTCATCTTGATAAGCTCCCACTTTGAAATTAATAAGTGCCTGCTTTACCACCATTAACTCACCACATTCACTCAACCACTACAATCGATAAGGACGGGGATGTTTCCTTGTAGTTATGTTAGGTAATTTTTCAGCCCAAGTGCCGTAATTCCCTTTGGTCAAAGCTCGGAGAAGAGCTCCCATGGTGCGATTAACAACCTCAGTCTGACCGTCAGCAAGTGGATGATGAGACGTTGAAAATAATAGTTTGGGGCCAAGAGCACCCCACAATGATGCAATATTAATCGCGAAAACAAGAAAACAAAAGATAGAAGCAAGACGCCCTATGAATTATCAAGACAACAAGTAGGAACTAGTCTACTTACCTTCTTGATGAAATCAAAGAGTACCTGATGCAATATTAAATGCGGAAACAAGAAAACAAAAGATAGAAGCAAGACGCTCTATGGATTATTAAGACAACAAGTAGGAACTAGTCTACTTACCTTCTTGATTAAATCAAGGAGTACCTATATTATACGAGCGACCCTCAAGATAATGATGATCTTGCAAATTGTTCGATCAAACAAGGAAACAAGTTCAATTTTGAATCATACCAAAATTGGACAAGTTAAAGTCACACGTTTCAAAGCACAAAAGGCTTGGCCGAAATTTCTTTGTAAAATTAATGTAATGTACTGAAAATAACGTAGTCTTTAGGCTTATATAGTATGAGCCTTTACCTAAATCAACTAGGAAAAGAATAACTAGTTAATCTAAATCAACTTGGAAACAAATAACTAACAAAAAGGCCACAATTTGGCTAAGTAAAAAGAATAGTCACGCAGGACCCCCAAGTAAGAGTTAATGTCTTCCATAGCAACACAATAATACAACATAATCACAAATGTACATCATCAACAAATATTTCGTCCAACACAAGATGTGTGAATGCTTGGCTCTTCTCCAAGGCTAACCAACGCCTTTTCTTGTCTTATCCAACATTGATGGCATGAACGTAGCTTGATCAGGTTGGCCGGCATCATTCTCCCCTTCTTGAGAAGATTTCGTCCTCGAAATCGAACCATCTTCATCTTTCAAAGCGGCACTACCTGCAACACAAGGAGTTCAGTCAGAAACGTTGAATGTCTTAGAAACACTATACTCACCGAGCAGGTCTATAACATAGACGTTTTAATTGATCTTGTGTAACACTTGGAATGGTCCATCTCCTCGCGGAGCCAACTTCCCTTTCCTATGGTTCGGAAATCTTTCCTTTCGGAAGTGCACCCAAACCCAGTCACCTCTTTTTAAGTCCAGCTTTTTCCTTCCTCTATTCTTCTTGACCGCTACCTTTTCATAAGCATCCTCCAAAGTTTTCCTCACCTTAGCATGTAATTCGAGCAACGTGGCTGCATGGTTTTCCCCATCAACGCTAACAACTGCATCTCTCGGCAAAGGAACAAGATCAAGTGGTATCAAAGGATTAATACCATAAACACATTCAAATGGAGTAGTGCTAGTCATGCGATGAACAATTCTATTATATGCAAACTCCATAATAGGTAATCGGTCAGCCCAAGTTCCGAAGAAGAGCTCCCCAGGTGCGATTAACAACCTCAGTTTGACTGCTAGTCTATGGATGATGTGATGTAGAAAACGACAATTTGGTGCCAAGAGCACCCCACAAACACTTCCAAAAGTGACTAAAAAACTTAGCATCCCTATCACTAATAATAGTTCGAGGCACACCATGCAACTTTAGTACATTAGCAATAAACAAAGAAGCAACATGTTGTGCATCATCACATTTTTTACAAGGAATAGAATAAGCCATCTTAGAGAACTTATCAACAACCACATAAATGCTATCATGACCACCCTTAGGTCGCAGCAGCCCCATCACTAAATGCATCGAAATATCTACCCAAGGATTAGTAGGAACGGGTAAGGGAGTATACAAACCATGATTGTTAGAACTAGACTTAGCTCTTTTACACTCAAAACACGCTCCACATATTCTCTCGACATCTCGCCTCATCTTAGGACAATGGAACTTTTCCCCTAATATAGCTAAAGCCTTATCTACCCCAAAGTGTCCCATCAAGCCCCCACAATGCGCCTCATGCACCAACAACTCTCGCCACGAGGAATCGGGTATGCAAACTCTCCCCTTCATAAAAAAGTACCTATTATGCCACTGGTACTTCTCAACCCGCTGCCCACTAGTTATGGCATCACACACACTCTTAAGTTTAGGGTCATGCTCATACATAGACTTAATACTCTTAAAACCCATCAACCTAGATGCTAATGTGATAGCCAAAGAAAACTTCCTAGATAGTGCGTCAGCTGCTACATTCTCCTTTCCCTTCGTGTAATGAATTACTTAAGGGAAACTCTCAATGAACTCTACCCACTTGGAATGTCATTTATTTAGTTTCTATTGACCTCTAAGATGTTTGAGTGACTCATGATCACTCCTAATTACGAATTCCTTAGGCCATAAGTAATGTTGCCAATGAGTTAAAGCTCTCACGAGGGCATACAACTCTTTGTCGTACGTAGAGTAATTCAAGGCAGCCCCCTTCAATCTTTCTAAAATAGGCTATGGCTTCCCATCTTGCATAAGAACACCTCTAATTTCAAACGCCTTACTAAAATAAGGTAATTGTAATAACAGGGATGAACTAAGCCTACGTTTCAACTCTTGGAAGGCACCCTCTTGCGGCTCCCCCCACACAAAAGGCGTGTCTTTTCTCACCAACTCCGTGAGTGGTGCTGCTATGGTGCTAAAGTCTTTAACAAAGCGCCTGTAGAAACTAGCTAGTCCATGGAAACTTCTAACATGTGAAACAGTAGTAGGAGTAGCCCAGTTTCTAATAGCTTCTACCTTAGATCATCTTCTTCAACACCATTAACACTTACAATAAATCCTAAAAATACAACTTTCTCTACACAAAAAGCACACTTCTTATAATTAACATATAACTTTTTGGCTCTCAACAATTCAAACACTTGCCTTAACTGATTAACATGGTCATCTAAACTTCTACTATAAATTAGGATTTCCTTCAAGTAGACAACCACAAACTTATTAAGAAACGGTTTAATCACATGATTTATTAATCGCATGAACGTACTAGGTGCATTGGAAAGACCAAAAGGCATCACTAACCATTCATATAGACCAAACTTGGTCTTGAATGCAGTTTTCCACTCATCACCTGGTTTCATATGGATTTGGTGGTAACAGGACCTAAGATCAATTTTAGAAAACACACTTGAACCACATAACTCATCTAGCATGTCATCTGACCTAGGGATAGGATGACGATACTTTACCATTATCTTGTTGATGGCTCGGCAATCAACACAAATCCTCCAGGTGTCGTCATTCTTTGGAACCAAGATCACGGGTACGACACACGGACATAGACTCTCTTGAACTAGCCCCTTAGTCAATTGCTCATTCACTTGTCATTGCAACTCCTTAGCATCTTATGGATTGCTTCGATATGCGGGTTTGTTTGGAATTTGTGATCTCGGAACAAAGTCAATTTGGTGTTCTATCCCCCTCAATGGAGGTAGTCCACTCGCCATCTCCTTGGGAAACATGTCCACATATTCCTGCAAAACATCATTAACAACACTAGGCAAGGGGTGAACGTTAGTAGAAACTTCATCTTCACACTCAACCTTACAAATAGAACCATTATGTTCAGGTCTTAAGGTAGAACCATCACTAGTTCTTTCCCCGGCATTCTTCCAAGTACCAGTGCTTCTTCAAAGGTTCTCCACTCGGATACTAAGTGCCTTTACTTCAGCCCATAGCTCGGCTAAAGTAATGTTGGTCACAACCTTTTCTCCTTCCGTAGCCATGTACCTGCAAAAGAAACAAGACTAGAGAATGTGTTAAGGTTAGTTAAAAATACTCTCTTTCACTTTTTGAATGACTCTCGGGTTCACTCAAATTTTCGGGTAGGATTTCACACTTGTCTTCAAATTGGCTTCCTCTAATTGATCAAGTTCCTTAGCGACCTTTCAAGTTCACAAGTTCAATAGTTTTCTTCGGGCTGAGTGAAGTTATGTGACTCGATAGGCGGACAGCTTTTTAAGTGAGCACAAGAAACCAAGAATTATCTACGAAAGTGGAAATTGTGAGTTTTAGCACGAGGTCCTAGAAGCTCAAAGATAGTAATTACTTAAGTCGGAAATTACCTAAGAATTACTAATTAGAATTAATGTAATCAAGAAAGAATTTTGAAATACATGAATTAAAGAAATTTTAGAGGCTTTCCTACTTTAGTTTGGAGAAGATCAATTCTCTCTCCTCCCCTCTTAGGAAATTCGGGCCCCCTTCTCCTTTTCTAACCCAAATTCACCCCTCCTCTCCTTGTCAAAATAGAATTTCACTCCTTGAAACTTCTCCCTTTGGGATTGGGAGTTGTTTCCTCCTTGGACTAGAATCAGGGTTTCCTATTCCTCCTCTTTCTCCTCCCAAATTCGGCCTCCCTTACACTTTTTAGGCCCTCTTCCACGTTTTTCAACAATACTCTTTCAAGAACAACAAATTAAAGTTCAAGAACTTCAAGAATTCAAGGCAATCTTGTTAAGAACGTTGGAGGATTCAAGAACCTCTTCAAGAACAACGTAAAATTCTTCAAGAACTACAATTTTAACCCTAAGAACTTCAACATTTCCAAGATTCAATCGTGCACCTCAAGATTTCAACTAGAGTTTCAAGATTTCAAGATTATCGGTTTCTAACGGTCAAGAACTTCATGATTTGATTCAAGAACATTTCTTTATCAATTAATCTTCAAGACTTCAATCCCTAGATGATTTAACAACTTCAATCAACAATAATTCTCGATTTTTCTCTTTTATTCTTTTTTGTCACGTTTTTCTTCTTCTTCTTTTTCTTTGTTGATAAAAAAACGAAATTAAAGAACCTAAAACTAAGGCACAAGGAACAGGATTGGAATTGTAAGTACAAACCATTTCCAAGCTCTGATACTAACTGATGCAATATTAAATGCGGAAACAAGAAAACAAAAGATAGAAGCAAGACGCTCTATGAATTATGTAGACAACAAGTAGGAACTAGTCTACTTACCTTCTTGATGAAATCAAGGAGTGCCTATACTATGCGAACAACCCTCAAGATAACGATGATTTTGCAAATTGTTTGATCAAACAAGGAAACAAGTTCAATTTTGAATCACACCAAAATTAGACAAGTTAAAGTCACACGTTTCGAAGCACAAAAGGCTTGGCCGAAATTTCTTTGTAAAATTAATGTAAGGTACTGAAAAAAATGTAGTCTTTGGGCTTATATAGAATGAGCATTTACCAAAATCAACTAGGAAAAGAATAACTAGTTAACCTACATCAAATAGAAAACAAATAACTAACAAAAAGGCCACAATTTGGCTAAGTAAAAAGAATGGTCCCGCAGCACCCCCAAGTAAGAGTCAATGTCTTCCATAGCAATACAATAATACAGCATAAATACAAATGTACATCATCAACAAATATTTCGTCCAACACAAGATGTGTGAACGCTTGGCTCTTCTCCAAGGCTAACCAACGCCTTTTCTTGTCTTATCCAACATTGATGGCATGAACGTGGCTTCATTAGGTTGGCCTGCATCAGTACCTATGCTATACGAACGACCCTCAAGACAATGATTGTCTTGCAAATTGTTCGGTCAAACAAGGAACAAGTTCAATGTAATATCACACAAAAATTGGACATGTTAAAAGTCACACGAGATTTGGGAGCAAAGTGCTGCCGATTTTCTTTTATAAAAATAATGTAAAGTGCTGAAAATAATAAAGTCATTAGGCTTATATAGATTGAGCCTTTACCCGAATCAACTAGGAAAAGAATAACTAGTTAACCTAAATCAACTAGGAAACAAATAACTAACAAAAAAGGCCACAATTTGGCTAAGTTTAAGAACTAGTCATGCAGGACTCCAAAACAAGTAAGAATTAGTGACTTTCATAGCCTTACATCACACGCCAATCTTCATAAAGTGCATAGAATTACTTCGCTCTTTTTCACCATCATATGTGCATCATGAAGCTCTTTAGCTTGACTTCTCGTGAATGGTCTTGAAGGTTTAAACGTGTCATGATCAGGTTGACCTGCATCATCCTCCCCTTCTTGGGAAGATTTCATCCTCGAAATCGAACCTTCTTCATCTTCCAAAACAACACAAGGAGTCAAGCCAGTGACATTGAATGTCTTATAAACATCATAATCATCAGGTAGATCTATGACATAGGCATTATTATTGATCTTCTGCAACACTTGAAATGGTCCATCTCTTCGCAGAGCCAACTGCCCCTTTCTATGGTTTGGAAATCTTTCCTTTCGGAAGTGCACCCAAACCCAGTCACCTTTCTTTAAGTCCAGCTTTTTCCTTCCTTTATTCTTCTTGACCGCTATATTTTTCATAAGCATCCTCCAATGTTTTCCTCACCTTAGCATGCAATTCGAGCAACGCGGCAGCCCGATTTTCTCCATCAACGCTAATAACTGCATCTCTCAGCAAAGGAACAAGATGAAGTGGTATCAAAGGAGTAAAACCATAAACACATCCAAATGGAGTAATGCTAGTCATACGATGAACAGTTCTATTATATGCGAAATTCATACTTCTCTTTCTAAAGTATTTTGTTTTCCTTCTGGACCTGGACCCGTCACTTAATAATTTTTCCAACTTGAATCTTTGGAATTTCTTCCTTGGCACCGGGCATGAGCAATCTTTCTTTCATGTGATTAAATCTGACATCTGGCTAGGTCTATCAAGTGTTGGATCATTCTTCATTATTAGTTTCATAGAACATCATTATGCACAGATATCATCAAGAGCATAAAAAATGGCTTGCCTAATGTAACCAATATTCAGAGCAGTTATTGACTGGTATTTATCTTCTATGATAGTCATGGTCCGACCAGCCAACATCTTTGGTAGGGATGCAATAAATGCTTGTTTTTAGATTGACATACCTACCAAGATCAAAAAAGATCTTTTTTATTTTCTGAAAATGTTTGTCAATGATATCTCTATCCAAAGACAGACGCATCATTTCAAAAAGTTATCTTTGATGTTTTTTCATGCATTTGGCCAGCATCGCCATAGAAAACTTCATGCAAGATTCTAATGTTAAAAGCAAAATCTTGGGAAGTAAGGAAAATACTTTTGTCCTGCAATACAAGTGCATTTCACCAGTCTCGAAAAATACCTGAGGGTGAGAAGTGAATTCTGATAGAATTATGGACCTTTTTTGTCTCTGCAAAATTCTTGGTCAACATCCAAATGTAGAAATCATGGATTCTTTGAGGCCATCATGAGACTTTTATATCATATAAGGTAAAGGTATAGAAACTAGTACTTACCTGTTTGGTTGCGGCAGTATCATATCTCCTTTATAGAATGGGCTCATCAATCATCATTATATTGATCATCACCAACTTCGAAGACCTCTGGCTCCCTAGGATGATTCATGAAAATGGGAGGAAGTTCTTCTTCTAAAGAACCTTGGGACGAATCAGTACTTACCTCGGAACTATCATCTGCTGGAACTTCTTGTATAGAATCATCACTAAGCTCCTCTATTTGTTGGGTATCGAACCCTTGAAATGTTACTTCCTCTAAATCACTCTGTGATATGACAACATAGAGTCCTAGGGTTTGGAGGGTAGAGATCATGAGGTTCTCATTGTAGGAATTTTTTGAGTTTTCTCCAACCTCTCTCTTTTTTTTCGAGTGTCTCAAGGCTGCAAGTGCATCTTTTCATTCCCAAACTAAGTTTGCAATGTCAAATTTGAGTTCTTCAATAGTTTGACAAATGGGTTATGAGAAACTATATTGCTTTTTCTTTAGGGAGAGGAAAAGCTAGAAAAGGATAATCTAGCTAATGAGGGGAATAACATTGGGATGAGAATGTACTTGTGGGAAGAAGAGAAGTGACCTGAGGAATTTTTAGGTTTTTGGGGCGCAAAGTAATCACTTTTCAAGAGGTGTATTTGTTCTCTTAGAGACACCATGTCATTCTACTGCTGCTAGAAGAAATGGAAAAGATACGTTCCCGGCAAACAAATATCATACTGCAAGCTTGCTAACATGTGCTCCAAGGCTTTGATGAGTCCTGCGTGGTGAGAAAGACTTCTCTACAACCTCTTCTACCTTCATATAAATATTTTTCACCCTGCTAGACATTTTATTTTGAGTGTGTGCGACATTTTTTAATAGTGCTATCAATGTTAATAATTATATTTTGGGAAATAAAATATTCAGTGTTATAACCCATATTTGTACGTGTTAGATTACACCGTAAGATAGTCTACCTTGGTTCGAGAAGGGAATTACCTTTGAGACAATAAGAGTTTAGTCCTATTGGTCCTAAACGATGCAAAGGTGTATAAGGGCGGTTAACAAGTATTAGAGGATAAACGAGTTACCGATGTTGTAACTCGCGTTTTTGGGAAAATCGAGAGGTGTTTAACATTACCAAGATGTCATGTTTTAAGGTATTTGAATGATATGATATCCGTTTCATAATTCTTGAAGTCAAACGAGTTATGAAACAAAAGTCGACAAAAGTTGTCGCAACTTAGGTTCACAATTTTACTTAAATGTTGGGTCAAATGTTTCTGCTATTTTCTCCCAATTTACAAGGAATTATGGGGTGATCTACCTACCAAATTAAAGGTCTATGAGTCTACCTTCCACTGATTCAAACCGTTTGTCAATACGATCTCGGAGTATTGAGATAATTGTATTTCCGTAGAACTGCGCAGGCTGGTAGGTGACAAGTAGGTGCATCACCTACTTGCCAAAATTAAGGGCAAAAATTTAAAAGCCCCAAGTCGGTTAAGAGAGGGCTTTTAAAAGCTTCTAAAGCCATTTAATTCACTATTATTTCACAGACTCAAAACCGAAAAGAACCCCTGCAACCCCTCCCCAAAATAATACCACACAAACCCTAATTGATTTTCCCCTCTTTCAAGTTCTAGTTGAAGGTAAACCCTAGAGTTTGAGGAACCAAAGCAAGGGATGAGTTATCTAACAAGCAAGGTGAGTTTACTGCTCTATTTAATACATGTTTTCTACTGTTAAGTCTTGGTAAGTCATTCTATGTGTGTAGGAACTCACGGGACGGTGATCGGAAGCTGTGAGTTCGAGTTATTCACTTGTAGCGAACTGTTTTTGTGAACTGTATTGTGTTGCTGTAAAGCTGCGTGCTATACTACTGATTTGTGGAGTTTTGGATGAGGAATGGTGTGGAGAAACACCATATATATTTAGGGTTGTGGCCTGATAGTTGTTCATAACATTTCCGGATCGTTTGACACGACTATAGTGGCCATTGTACGTATGAAGTGATTGGTTTGTGCGTGGACTGTTTTGGGAGGCTCAATATGATTCTTATTGATGTTTTTTGGTTGTTTGGTGACTGTTTGGACTTGTGTGATGTCATATATATAGGGGAGGTGCTGTCCGTTTTATTGGAAAATAGGTTACAGTCGGTACATAATAGTTACGACGCTTGAACGATAACGGTAGTGTCATTTCTCTTATTGTAGACTAAGAAGTCATGGAAGTTTCATAGCTTGAGATTGGAAAGTATTGCAAGGTATGTGAGACTATCCTTTTCCTTCTTTTGCACGACTCTGACTGTACACAATGCAATGAACGAACCCCAAAGATACTCTACTCTTAGAAGGTAGCAGTATGTATATTGTTTCCCCTCTTATGGGAGGATTGATATGTTATTATTTCACCATGGTAGTATGACTCTTATGAGTCCAGCATGCATTATCTATTTTACTCTACCGAGCCACGCTATAGTCGGCCGGGTATGGCACCTATTGTGCAACTATACATATGTATATGTTTTACTCTACTT
>MCJB01049733.1:11789-27574 GCA_002018475.1 Nicotiana obtusifolia
GGGGGGGGGGGGGGGGGTGTTGGAGAATAAGCAAGAAACATTTATTAAGGGCACCATGGGATACAACTATTAAATATAGTGTTGAGTGTAAAAACTGAACCTACAACCCTTAAATCATCTTAAAATGTGCTTACTAGTACGACTTCTTAGGCAAAACATACTTCAAGCTGGGTGATAGAAGGAAAGATTAGCTTTTGGAATGACCCTTGGTTGGGGTTGAAGTGGACAATGCCAAGAGACACTGGAATTTCTGCAAGGTTGGCAGAAAAGAGGCTTGGAGGCGTAAGCATCAAAGAATTTGGAATGCAATAACAGCGGCAATATGGTGGATTATTGGTAAGAGAGAAACTTGAGAATTTTTTAAGTCAAAAAAAGAGAATTTCTAGTCTTAAGTTTAATTGTATTTCTTTAATTTCTTTTTGGATCAACATGGCAGATTTACATGACTGTTACAATGTAGAGACCATGGTTGATGCGAGAGACACTTATGAGGTGCTCAGATGTTCATACCAGCACACTCTTGTTGCTGATACAGTTATAAAATTTTACCTTATAAAAAACATGTGCAATAGAAGTAACTCACAAGCATGAAAAAGGTGAGTGTTTCTTCTAAACCTCCAAAATATATTGTGGGCTGCATGGCGTGTAGCCTAGGGTTCAAACAATCAAAGAAGACACCAAATGATAGATTGTGTCCAGCATTGTAATCTACCTCATGACCCACTAGAATGTACTAAATCTTGTCACAATTCCCCTACAGTTAAAAGGGGTAATAAAGATGCAGCAAAGCCTGGAACACCCAAGAACAAATGTTTTAAGAGTGAAAAAGACCCAGTTGCATTTTGTTCTTTACAAAACACAAACTAGAACTCAGGTTGAACCTATTTCTCAGTAGCACCTCTTTTGCCTAAGGGATTTTATATGCAACCTGTATGAGGGCTTTGAGAATAATCCTGACTACTGAATTGTTGAAAGCTATATGACCAGTCACTTGAGATAGTACCCATACTCTTTTGGGCTATTTTGCTATGCTTCAAATTTTTCTAACAATAGATGGTTGGAGAAATCTCCATTGACTATCTCAGAGCAATATGTTTTATCTTTCTTTTATAATTCCCAAAAAGAAAGGAGTCTGGATTTGACTAAGACCGCGAGAGGCAGACTTCTAAAGAATCCAAAACACCTTCTTTTCACGTCAAGATAAAGCATTAAAATTTGGCCTAGAACTAAGAACTGCATAGGAAAATCTATGCATATGGACCTGTGGGATACTTGGAACTTTCCCTACAAGTTGAAGCCAAATGTTCGACTGTTACTTCTAATACTATTCAATCAAGATCTCATAGAGTTTCTAACGTAACACGGAATTCAAAACCAGTTATGCTCGGGACTAAGAGAAGGACAAATTTGATCTCATCTTGAAACTCTCCATAAATTAGCCAATATACCCAACTGGACTATAGATCTTCACAGCAAAAGAACGGAGGGATAAGATGCTGCTGTAGATTATAGCATCGCAAACACCAAAATCATGGTATGTGCAACAAGTAAGCCCCGTAAGACCCCAACTAAAGTACTCTCAACAGGTAGGATGGAATGTTCTTCAGCAACCTGGAATCCAGCTGGTTCAAGAAAGGTTAAATGAAAAGAAGCAGTATGGAAGGGCAATAGCTATTATCTTGGTCAAAATGAATGTAAGAGCAGAAGTGTTAGATGCCCTAGAGCCAAATAAATCATATGTAAATACTTGTGATTTTTTATAGAGGATGACAGGAGAAGGTCTAATTGGAAGCAAGATCAGCGTCAATCTCTAGGATTGTGAGAGCAAGTAGATATAATGATGTAACAAGGTCAAAGTGATGGTCAACTATAGTAATAGGCTCACTCAAGGTGCCTTTAAACCCTAAAGCTAACTCAGGCTAGGCTCTTTGCTTTGCTTACACGGCGTTTTAGCGCATACACACAAAGCACTATGGTGTGCACCTCATCACCCATGTGCTTTTCATGACTCTATTTTGAAGAGGAGAACACTAGAAAATAAATATAGTTGGCGAAGTGATATACTAATCTTATGGAGACTTTATGAATGTTATTATCTTAGTGATTTGGAATAGGGACACAACTTTAGCGGTAAAAAAAAGCTACTAAGATCTCTTTTTCTTCTGATAGTTACTAACATCATTTATTATCTTCATATTGCATCTTTGTATCTAAACGAATTCCTTTTGTACAGAAAATTACTTTTTGTGTTTACAGTTATTTTTCCTTGTGTTACACATTTATTTCTAATTCTTTTATTTGCGCCTTCTTTCACTAAAGTCCATGATTTAATGTTTTTGCGCTTATATGTCCCCACAAGAAAGCCCCAGCAAGCGTTAGCACTTTCTAACTGCACAATAATGACTATGGTCTATCAAGAAAACAATGACTCTGGTCGGCACATGTTTAAGAAGAGGATATCACGGAAAGGATTACAATCACTGCTCATACTAAAGAGACATCTTAAGAAGATTCAGATGTTGTTGCTACATGAAGGACCTTAGTACCTCGTTGCTCAAAACGAAGAATCTTATTACCTCTCATTTTTTCAAGTTGGAACTTGGAAGGCAGCTTTCTCTAATGGTTTCCCCAATTTGGAGTTTTACAAGACAAACGCAAATCTAAAAAGAAGAGGAAACTAACTACCTAAGCCAATTTCACCACAACCTAGAGTAACCTCAGATTGACAGTGTAATGATAAGGCAGAACTGCAATATAGATTATACGAAGTCATCTATATCAAAAAGAGTATATATTACACTAATTCACGCATTAGCAATTCTAGCAGTGTAAAAAAGTGCAAACATTGCACCAGCTAAAAGAAAGACTAAAAGAACAATCACCAAATAGCACAATAAATGGAATCCAATCATAAGAAACCCACAATGACGACGACAATCAAAAAACAAGGACTTACACTTTAAGCCTCATGCCCAAATCTTGCAGGAATGTACAATATGACTTGCGTAGATAAGTCTCTTTCTTCAAATCTATACCATCTTGTCGCGATGGGGAGTTCTCTTCAATTTCCTTCCTGGAGAAATACCAACGACCACCACTGTCATCTGGCCTTTCTTGAGAAGCCCTAAAACTTCCACCTTCATAAGCTCCATGATGCGTCAAGGGATCACCAGACATCAGACCAGCCATCAGAACCTCTTCAATCCCACGAAAGTTATCAATAAATTATGAAAATGGCCTCTATGGACAACAGCAGTTATTTACATGACCATCACCTAACAACATCCTATAAATAAATCAGACAGGAAGACAGAGGATTTGAACAGGAAACATAACCGCATAGAGGCAGTCAAAACCCAAAATATAAAAGCATAAAACCCAAAATAAAAAACATTGTCAATTTCACAAGATGCAAGTGACATTAAGTCTGTATTAACCAATTTAAGTTTTCTAGCTTATATTAACTATTTCTTTGAGGAGGCGTTTATATGACTTTCTTTCCCAAAAAGGGGGGAAAATGCCGCGTCATAACACTTAGCATCTACTGAGAGCCGTAAAATGGTACGTAACACTTTTTTTGACAAACAATTGGCATATGGTACTATCAAATGGCATTAATAAGTCTGGAACATTCAACTTTCACACTTTCAAATCCATGATTCTAGTCAATAAGATTTTAACAAACACATAACAAAGAATATGTTATCCGTGAGACAAAGTATGTTGTTTCTTCCCCCGCAACTGATTTTAGGGGGGAAAAACCACAATCTTGAGATCATTTAAAACTTCATTTGGTAAAAGACGTGGATTGAGCAAAGAGAAAAATTGATGCCGCCACCAATCAATTCCCAGAAGAAGGTTACAATTAAAAATACTACTACTACTATGCCTCAGTCCCAAACAAGTTAGCATCGGCTATATGAATTCTCATTGACAATCTTTCTCCATTTAACTCTGGGGTAAAGCAGATAAAACTTTACAAGCTGGAAAAAACCACATGAACAGTTTCTTATAGGTCAAGAAGAAAAGAAAAAATGCAACACAAGAAAGCAGATACATGCTTTGAGCAAGTTGTAGAAGTTCTTTTTTAACTAAAATAACCTCAACTTACTTATCGTTTGGATTCTATGTTCTTATATATTTCTTAAGAAATTCAATAACTTTGATAAAATTCACCAAAATAGTTAATACAATTAACAAGCTCAAAAATCAAGAAACTAAGTGTC
Organism: Nicotiana obtusifolia; assembly: GCA_002018475.1. NCBI lineage: Eukaryota > Viridiplantae > Streptophyta > Magnoliopsida > Solanales > Solanaceae > Nicotiana > Nicotiana obtusifolia. The sequence continues at coordinate 16,016 of MCJB01049733.1, forward strand.
ACCAAAAATCAGATTTTTACAAGGTAGGTAAGTCTATTTTCTCAAATATATAAGAATGATACTTAAAATAAGCAAATCTCTCATGCTCAACGCAAAAAAAAAAAAAATTAATAATAATAATAACAGTAAGAGCTTAAGCTCCTCAACTATGAAAATAAAAAAGAACCCTTTTCTAACATACTTTTTTCATTTAACCACAGCAACGGAAAATCAAAAACAAAAAAGAAATTCTACGAGATAGGGTTTGAAGAAGAACAAACAGATACGAAACAAGAGTTAGAGACAAACCTGTCCGTTACAAGGAACTGAGGAGATTCTACTTCACCGCCGGCGAGATTTGACGGCGAGAGACGGCGAGGATGACGGCAATTCAGAAAATTGAAGATTCGGAGGGTTTGGGTTTGGAAGAGGACGAGAGAGTGAAAGAAGCGTAGGGAGGAAAAATGTGGGGGCTTTCTGAAAATTGGGGAAAGACTATTCCTCAGTAAATGAATTTATTCCAATTTGCGGTTCAATTAAACCGCCCGGTTTTTTAATCCCCAGAGGTTTCGCTTTTTGGTTTCATTGTCCGGTTTGCTTATCTTTAGAGTTTTGCTAATATCTTCTCTTTTCTTTCTTTTTTATAATCAAGAGATCGAAACGACAGCAGGTAACCGGTTTCAAGGATATCATTTCAAATATATTTAATTTTTAAAGATTATTTTAAACTTAGTTAGATTTACTGAATTTAGATAGATCCCCTCATCATCATCATTTGTAACTTCTGAATTGTCAAAATTACTTTTATTCTCTAAGATTAAAAGTTTGAAATATCATGTATAAAATTAGATTTTAGCAGCTTAAATTTCTAATCCGACAGTATAAAATTTAAATCTTTAGTCCAACAATTGAAAACTGAGAATCTTGAAGTTTGATTCGAAAGCAACTAAACTTTAAATTCTGTGTAAAATTCAATTGCTCATTAAATAGATCAAAACATCAAAAATGCAAAATAGACACAAGCGTGATCTAAATATTAAAAGAGCTAATGATGTACATAGACTCCATATCGAATTTTTATTAAACTCGAATATTTTGCAAATAATCTAGATAATTAAGATAAAGCGATGGTCAGTGAACTCGAAAAAGGCTCTTGTCTGAACATTTGTTAATTGTTAAGATTATATATGAAACACAAATAACATCAAAATTGGAAATAAAAAATTTTTAGCTTATTACAGTATCTATTCTTACATGAAAAATAAAAATTATTACTCAACATCTACAAAATATACACAAGATTATTACTTAAGTTATTTTCCTCACCTTCAACATATGAACACAAAGCTTTATTAACCCAGTATTACGTGTGTCACGATGCAATAAGTAATGACACAGAAGAAGAAAAACTGCAGCATTAATTTTCAACGGGCTAGGCTTCACGAAACGATTAGGCCGCTCTTTGAGTTTAAGGTCTTTGTTAGGTTACTATTAGGTGTTTTACTATAGTAAATAAGAGCTCTCATAGAATTCCAGCAATTATATGATACTAATTATGTTTTTTGTTTCTCATTCAGTGTCTGACATCCGTATTAGAACTTTGATAAATTCGAATTCAAACCGCTTAAAACTCATCAAAAATGGAAATCAAGATCCTATCTTTTCTACCACAACGCGTATATTTAAGTATTGTGACCCCAACTCAGAAACGAACTTGAAACCATCCAAATCTACTTATATTCTTTGTAATCTACCTTCCCCAAGCATGCATAGCTCATATTAGCAATATTAATTCAATATCCAATAACAAATTGTCATATTGATAATCATTTCATTTTTTATGTTTGTTTGCTATGAACCATTTCCCGAGGAAATAGTGTCAATATTTCTCTTCATTCGTATAGCAAACATGTGGCTCGAAAATTTTCTTGTTGCGACTTTGACAAGGATTACTTTTTTTTGGTTCAAAAAAAAGAAAAAAAAAAAAAAAAAAATATATATATATATATATATATATATATATATATTAGCTACTTGGTTGTTTGTTACAACAGAAACATTCGAAGAGGTCTCAACCTCCACAAAAAGAGTGTAGTCTATCGCTACATTATAAGTATTACAAACCCTTTTTTTTTTTTCAAAAATAATTACTAGGATGTCTACCCATATTGCTTCATTAGCAAACAGGAGGAACTACCTAAAAGTTTACTGTTGTTTCATTCGTCTTGCTTGCTTCCTTGGCCAGCTTATCCGCCAGTCTATTGGCTTCTTTGTAGCTGTGATTTACTGGAGGATGCCCAGTGCTGTTTTTGACCTACATTCACATACAATAGTCTCATAAATTAGATTGCTTTTATTGATACTGTGTATAACCTCAATGGAGTTTATGTTAACCTCCAAAGGCATGAAGTTGTTTGAGACTGTCATTCTTAGTCCCTGCATTAGAGCTGTTAGTTCGGAGCATAGAGTGTTGGTGTAATTTATTTTCCCCATGAATCTCATCACCCAATCCCCATTGCTATTTCGGATTACTGCTCCTAATCCACCTATAAATCTATTTTGAAGGGTTGCCCCGTCTATGTTGAGTTTATAGTGGCCTCTCCTAAGAGGATGCCACTTGATATATAAGACATTAGAAGAGATGTCAGTGCTATTACTATCCACATGAATGAACTCAACAACTCTAGCTATGGCGTTCTTACAGGAAACTAGCTCTCTTTTCCCATTGAAATAATTGTTATTTCTAGTGAGCTAAATTTCCCATAGGCAGAATGGGATCAACTCCCCCCATTTCAGGAGAGAGTTGAAGTTTTTGTCTTAGATTGTGTTGGTAGTGCATCCCCAGCTGTTCTGCTTATTCGAGGGGTGGTGATACTATAGTTATTTAAGCACATGTGGGATAGCTAGTCCCAGAATAGCTTGACATTGTCACTACTGGCTATGACATGCTCAATTGATTCTTCCTCTTTGTCACAGAAAAACACATATGGTTTAGAGTGATCCCCCTGTAGTGCAGGTGTTTGGCAGTAGGAAGTCTGTCATGGTTCATCAACCACATGAAGTATTTTATCTTGTTAGGCACCTTCTTTGACCAAATTTAATTGAAATTAATCTCTGGACTTTGGTACAGATTCTCAGATTGCTCAAGGATCATGGAGTAGGCAGACCTAGTAGAGAAAAGTCCATTACAAGTCATGTTCCACACCATTTTGTCTATACTAAGAGGGTTAGCATTAGATATGGTAGAGTTTATGCTTGAAACCACACTGCCAGGTAGGTTGAAGGAAAGGCCGTTAGGAATGAGCTAGCCATTTAGGAGACAAGTGGCCAGAGTTTTGTTCTCCTCTCCCCTATTAAGGGGTCCACTAATCAATACTCTAAGAAGTTCTAAGTTTTGGATACATCTGTCATCATAGAGGCTGATTCTATCAACCTTATGCACTATCCACCTATTGGTATCTCTACATACTTTCCACCTATTCCTGATGCTAATCCAGGTCCTAGAGGCAATGTGCCTATTACGGTGATTTTGAATGCAGTGTTTGTGGAACAACACTCTGGCCCAAAGAGCATCAGGGTTGTTATATATCCTCCATGCCAAACTAGCATGGCTGGCATTATTCCTAAGGTCAACTTTATGCACACCAAGACTTCCTGCTTCTCTAAGCTTAGTAATGATACTCCACTTAATCAGATGCATTTTCTTCTTAACAGCAATAGTGCCCCATATGAAATTCCTCTGAATCCTATCAATTTGGTTGCACAGCTGGGCAGATAACCTAATGTACTGCATGACATGACTAGAGATGCATCCTAATGAAGATTTGGTTAGGTAGTTCTTAACCTAATGTACTGCATGACATGACTAGAAATGCATCCCAATGAGGATTTGGCTAGGTAGTTCTCCCAGCCATGTTCATGAAGTTAGTTTTCCAGCCAGCTAGCTTAGCTTGCAGGCTATCAATGATGAACTGAAAATCTCTATTGGTTGGCCTCTTATGGAAGATTGGAAAGCTTAAGTATTTACCAAAGGAAGTGTTGGGCTTAATGTTCAAAGACCTAGCTAACCTATCTATTGTATCCTGATGACAATTGTTAGAGAAGACAACTTTGGACTTTAGGGTGTTGACCCTTTGACCAGATAGACTGCTGAAATGGTACAGAGTTTCCATGATAATGGCACAATTCTCAGTGTTTGCCCTAGCAAACAAGGTTAAGTCATCTGCAAAGAATAGGTGGGAGATTTTTGGCCCATTGTGGCTAATTTTGATAGGAAACCAACTACCATGTTGCACTTGATCCTCAATGCTCTGAATAATCTTTCCATGCACATGATGAAAATATAAGAGGACATAGTGTCTCCTTGTCTGATACCCTTACTAGGATGGAAGAATTCAGTCCTACTCCCATTTACCAGGACAGAACTAGAGCTTGAAGAGATGCAAAACATGATTAATTTGATCATATTGTGGGAAAAACCAAAGGACACTAGAGCGTATGTTATAAAGGACCATTCTAATTTGTCAAGTGCCTTTTCTAGGTCAATTTTGAGGATCGTGTTAGCATTTTTCCCTTTCATCTTAGTGAAGTGACTGATGTATTCCTGAACTATGATGGCATTATCACTGGCCCTCCTATTGGACAAAAAACTGGCCTGACTTGGGCCAATGATGGAAGGGAGAACAAGCTTGATTTTATTGACAATTATTTTGGTAATCAGTTTGTACATAGTGTAGCATAGCCCATGAAATTATTGAAGATTGTGGCATTCGCACACCTAGGGATCAGATAGAGGTATGTTGTATTAACTTTCTAGGGTATTAAAAGTCTGATTACATAACTAAGTTATTTTTTTCTCAAGGATATTCCAGTATCTTTGGTAGAAAATACGGTGGAGACCATTAGGTCCAGGGGCCTTTGTAGGTTTGAAAGAGAACATGACCACCTTGATTTCATACTCCTTAGGGGGAGCATTCAGAATAGCTTGCTCTCGAGTGGACAGAGTATGGACATTATAGATTGTGCTTGTCCAGGGAGTGGGTGAGCACAGGTGTTCAGTGGTGAATAAATCGGAGTAGTAGTGGTAAATGGTGTTTTGGATTTCCTGCTGCTCCTCAATCTAGTTCCCTACTTCATCTTATAGGGCCGTGATTTTGTTCCTTCTTCTCCTATTGAGGTTTGATGTATGAAAGAATCTAGTATTAGCATCACCTTCCATCAGCCAGTTGATCCTAGACTTCGTTTTCCAAAAGACCTCTTCATATTTGAGAATAAAGGAATATTCCTCTAGGAGTTGGCCTTTTAGATTCTGAAGAAAGGAGCTGAAGGGGTAGGCATTAGATATTTGAATGCCCCCAAGTATGGCAATAATGTGTTTCTTTTTATGGAATATATTGCCAAACACATTTCTGTTCCAGTCAACATTTGGAACTGGAACTAGGAAGTACCCCTTTCAAGGCTACCACACCCTTCATAGGCTTGTTGGACAATAGTAAAGAAAGATGGGTGACTACACCACATGGGTTCAAACCTATAGGGTCTAGATGGAGTAATGGAAGGATTAGGCCACAAGCTGATCAGCATAGGCCAATGGTCAGAGTGTGTTCTAGGGAAGTGACTCACATTATTAGAAGGGTAACCCCAAATCCACTTATCATTGGCAAAGCACCTGTTTAGTCTTTTCAGGATTAGCTGACTCTTATTCCCATACCTAATGTTAGTCCAAGTGTATTTACTCCCCTTAAAACTGAAGTCAATAAGCTTACAGTGGTTCAGGCAGTGCCAGAACAGGTTAGCTTTTGGGACAGAGATACAGTTTCCCCCTGTTTATCTCGGGCCCTTAGGACTTCATTAAAGTCCCCGTACCAGCCAGCTCCCCCTATAACCATCAGAGATGGTTCTAAGCTGGTCCCATAGTGCCTTTCTGTAAGCATAGGTGTTATTGGCATATATTGCAGTGAAAAGCCAAGGGGTGGAAGAGAGAGTTACCTTGACCATGACATTGATGCCTTAGGGAGTGGTGGAGACTTCATCAATCTTTAGCATGTCATCTTTCCACATGATGACAATGCCTCTTGACATGCTGACAATAGGGTTTTGAATTTGCCATGTGAATCCCAGCTCTTGGATCAGGTGCTTGTGCTTAGTCATCCTGGTTTCCAAGAGGACCAACATGGCAGGCTTGTGCAGCTTAACCACTTCAGCACAACGTCTCTAAATTCCCCACTATTAGCCCCCCCCCTATCATTCCAGGTGATGAAACTCATCAGTAACCTTGGGTTGGTTGGTGGCTTCCTTTTTAGGCATTTGGATTTTCCCTTTATTGTTGGACTCTCTTGGTTCTCCATTTTCAGGAGGAGTCTGAGGTGTTAACTGACCATTATTGATTTTAGGTTCACAGTTAAGTCTCCTGAGTTTGGCTCTAAGGCTAACTTAGGCTTACTCCACACATTACCATGCTTCTTGGGCATAGTACGATAAGCATTTCTCCCCCAAGCCCTCTGACCCTCCTGTTGTAGGAGCATAACCACTGTCTTGGGCACTTCCAGCCTTGCTATCATTTCCTCTAGTTCTATGTTGGTGGCCTATAGGTGTTTGTGGACATTTTCTGACCTTGTCATTGGTGATGCGGTCATTGTCCTCATTGGTGTCCATGGAGAGAAAGAACGGTTGGGGATTGATCTCGTTTAATTTCACAAAAAATCAAGGTTATGAAACGGTTGATTGCAATAATAATACCCAACAAGGGTAAGGATCGATATCCACAGGGCACTATATATGGGAGTTAGGAGTATATACTATAATATGTGAGTTTGACTATCTTAATTTACACTTCCACAAATTGGAGATTGTTTCTATGTCTAATTTATATCTAAGATTGAAAGTTGAGAAATAAAACTAAGAAAATTATTTTTGTTATTTTTCAAGTTTTGTAAAAAGCTTAGGGCTATGACCATCGCCTAGGTGTTTGCCTAATGTGATATAAACCTTAATGCTTGTTTTATTGATCGGGATGTATTATAGCTATCAACACTCAATTACCCACTCAATACCTCTCGGTCAGAGAGTGATTTTGCCCAATTTGGCTTTCTCAAGTCCAAATGGGTATTGCACAAAACAGTTGATAAAAGCTCAAGTCGGGTTATTACTATCTCTAGATTGAACCCTTTAGTTAGGATTATCAATCTCTCGATTGATCCAGTTTCTTGTTAGACAAGTTTTTCTCAAGTAGAGACCAAGTCAAATAGGCATGAACTGATGTTTGCAACCATTAATTCCACAAATTAAAGCATGAGCAAGGCTAAATAAGAAGCACCCAACCATAAATAAGCATTAAATTAAACACCCATAAGGTTTACACACTAGGGTTGGGTTACAACCCTAGTGAAAATCTAGCTACTCATGCTTGAAATTGAAGAAAAAGAAGAATAAATGATAATTAAACTCATATTGCAAAAATGATAAAATCTATGTTAAAATAGCTCAAATATGAAAACTACTAAAAAAAGTAAAGAGAAACGGCTACTGTAGCTACTAATGTCAAAAGTTGACCTAAAAAAGTGAAACTCGTTTATTTATACAGCGCTAGAAATTTCGGACAAAAATGCCCATTAGGAAGTTCTGCGGCCGCACAAGTCTATGTGCGGTCCGCACTTTTCTTCAACTTGCCAGGACTGGAAGTCTGCGCCGCATATTTCTGATCTACGGCCGCAAGACACTCTTTCTGCAGTCTGCACTTTTACATATACGGCCACACTCGATCTTCTGCGGTCCGTGTTTTTATTCCTGCGGCCGCACAATTCCTATGCGGTCCGCACTTTTGATGGACTTGGAATGCATACTCTCTGAATTTTGCTCCTGGCCCAGCTTTTGCGGCCCCACAATGCATGTGCGGGCCGCACTTTGCACCAAACTCTGGTGACTTTTCCTTCATCATCTTCGGCCGCATATGATATTTTGCGGTCCGCACTTCTAAGCTTCTGTGCCTTTTATGTCCTTAAGTTCAGATTACTCCTTTTTTAGTTGGATTTCATCTGGGAGTTCATCTTCCAATATTCCTGCAATTGAGCACATTTCATTAGTTTTCTGGAACAAAAGTAAACGCTTTTGGACTAAAACAAAAGCTAAAAAGTGCTAATAAGTGTCAAATCCCCACTTAATAACTCCCCCAAACTTAAGTTTTTACTTGTCCTCAAGAAAATAAGTTAGTTCACACCCCATAAGTTAAGGGCTATTCCAGCTAATCAAAAGTGAGTCATTCACACATCAATTGGGACCAACAATTACCCATACCACTTATGAATTATCAACAAGGCAACTAGTTAAACTTTTATGCACAAATAGTTTTAATATGACACTTGAGCATCAGAGTTGACTTTACTTATCGAGGAAGCTTGCTCTTTTATGTAGGTCATTGTGGATCCCAAACTCCTCTTCCTCTATTCTCTGTTTGCCTATCTCGCTTAAGAATTTTAGCACTCAATCCAAAGATTTGCGAAAGGTTCACTCATCTCTCTTAAAAGAATGTCGCAAGTACAGCTTTAAGTACCAAAGGCTTGCCCCTCATGTAGATCACCAATAATGTAAGCTCACTCGGCTTGAAATCACGTAGGGCTTTTTTGGAATGCAATGAAGGCTTTTGGACTAAGGTTAGATATGCTATGATAGAACAGGTTCATCTTTCTTTAAGCACTCCATTTTCTGTTCTTGGCTCATGCTTTGCCAATTCTTTGAGGCGTTTCCTTTTCCTTGGGAGAACTAGAGAGACTTAACATCACTCTTTCTTGATCATGACATTTATTTTCTCCTTCTTTGATTTCTCCATGCTTTGCATCATTACTTTATTTTGAATCCCTTCAACTCTTCAACTTATTCACTATCTTTTTGCATTTTTCTTTTTGTTCTTTCCTTTTCTTGGCCTCCCTTCTCTTCATTTCTTTTCTCTTTTTGTGCTTTGATACCTCTTTTAAGTTTCTCGTCTCTCCCCCAAACTTACGTTTTTAGCCAATTATTTCAGAAGAGTGTTAAGAAAAACTCGGGTGCCAAGAGAGAGTCACGACAAAACGAGTAAAGACTTGTAACACGGTTATCAAATGAGAAAGGTTCGAGACTTAAATGGGTTGACTAGGGATAACATCATTGGTGGGCAATGGAAAAGTACAAGCTGGTCAAAGAGAGCCTGCAATCACTTCTCAAGCCAAGCAAAACTTAAGATTTTGCCTTGAAACACATTTGGGGCAAGTTCTAGACTATTCGCACGAGTACTTGGACTTGCAACAAAAACATCTCACCTCTCACGCAGCTGGATTGTTAAAGAGGATAGAGTCGAGCTCCCACAATGATCATATTCAAGATTGAAAATCACAATGGTTCGATTAAATCACTCGATGATTGCCTAAGTCAACACAAGAGTCACAAGGTCACTAACTAGAGCAATTTCTTTCCAAACCTTGTTTTTAACCATAAGTACGTATTTAAGTGTGTTGGTACCAAGTGAAGCATGTTTGACTCTTTGAGCATGACTCAATTAGGTCTTTTTATTCATTACTACTACTATTATTACCTAAACACCAAAAACGGACTCAATCCCTTAAGAAGGTTGTCACGCCATCCATCGTTGGGAAGAGTCTCCTGGTTCACACAAAAACTACCTTTGGAAAGAACCGTGGCATTAAGAAAATCACAGGCTTATTAACCACTAAAACATAAAAAGAAGCTATTAAATAAAAAAGAAGCTACTAATTCAAAACGAAAACAAAAATAAAGGTAAAGAAGCTATAAAGCAAAAAACTATTGAAAGCGTACGAATATACATAAGGAGAGAGAAGAGAGAATATATATATAATGAGAAAGGAAAAGGAGAACGTATACAGAATAAGGAAAAAGAGGAAAACACTTTCAGTTATTACAAACCAATATGTCTCAGAATCATCAAAGTATATCAAATAAACTCCATCCCCCGAATAAAAATAAACATTGTCCCCAATGCTTAACAAAATAAGAATAAAGGAAAGGTGAGAGCGAAGAAAACTCCCTATGGCTCTATGGCCATCTCAGTGTCCCCAGCAGTGGCACCGACCTCAGCCTCATCCATTTGGATCTCATCATCCTCAACTCCGGGAGTGGCTGGGTTGGTGAACATCTAACGTACTGCCTTGGCAGTGTCAGCAGCAATGTCTGGCTCCTCAGACTGGCCAGCTGGTGCTGTAGGAGCTATAGGATCTAGGCCTAGGTGATGCGGGTCAATCAACAGGTCAAATGGAATGTCTCCTACTGCTGCAAGATTCGTAACCTGGCTCCGAAGCTCGTCCACTGACTTCTTAAAGGCTTGCCGCTTTCTCATCTTCTTTACCTCTTTACCCAACTCTTTGATTACTGACCCATGATGCACTAAAGTGGCCATGATTGTTCTGATTTTTCAGGAGGAGCTTCAAGGTTTCTTCGACTGTGGGAGGAATCTAGGGTGCCGGAATGGAGGACTATGCTGCAACATGACTGGATATGTCAGACAGCTTTGCAGTAGCTGTCTGCATCCAGTTGTTGAGGCTCGCTAGTGTCTGGGAGACTCGCAGCGCGGTAAGTGGAGCAGTAGGCATAGGCATCGGCTTCAAAGCCGAGATGGAAGGCACTGAGGCTGAAGGTGGGGGCGTGGTTGCTGCACTGGATGAAGGCTCTACTGAAGTGGAAGGCATGTCGGCTGTCTCTACGGCTACCACCGATGGCTCATCAGATTGGCCTATGGTGGTAGTCGACTGACCCTTTCTCTTAGAGTTGTGTGCATCCATCAGAGAATACCATGAGAAGGGCTTCTTAGCTCGAACCTTCGTATCAAAATCTCTCGCCTCCACCCGTGCATCCTTAAGGTACTCAGTGATAGTGTTGGGATACAGGTAGGAGGTATCAGCTTGCCTGGCGACCACAGACATGTTAGGCGACATCACGGCACCCACATTGATCGGGTTCCCGGCCATGATGGGGCGACTAGAACTGCCCGCAGAATAGGAAGGTTTGTTTCATTCTGGCACGGGTCTAGTTTGCTGCAGACAAAGGTCTGACATCCCTTCACCTCAAAGTTTAGGGTGTTCCGCTGAATAGGAACCCCTGCATTTATACCATGGTAGTGGTGGCCCCGGAGCTGCCAGAATCTCAGCTAGCCATGGGCGAGCTGCATCTCCCATTGCCAGCTTCTCCAAGTACTGTGCAGGCTCAACATCATTGAACCCCAAGAGGTGTTCAAGGTGTGCTGGTCAAATCGCACCTTCAGATTCCTCACTTTGGTCACTTTTGTCCCTTTATTTATGTGCGCCACATTGGCGTAAAACTCCCAGACAAGATACTCCTTTGCATCCACTACGCTCTGGGTGAACCAACTCCACCCCTTCCGCTCTCGGAACTGCCTCAAGATTGCCTGATTATACTATTCAAGATCTTTTAGCTGGAACTATTGCTCAAGAGTGAGCGATCTCACCGTCACCACCCACGGAAGCTAGTGAAAGCAGCCAAACTGATGAACCGATCCGCCCAAACCTCTTTCTTCTTCGACCTCTCAAGGCCGTCAACTGTAGTATCCCCCCCCCCCCC
>MCJB01049733.1:27594-41139 GCA_002018475.1 Nicotiana obtusifolia
TCCCCCCCCCCCCGGCTATTATCTGGAATATCATCAACTGTAGTTGCTAGTGCCTCAGGGACAGGTGTAGAGGAGGGCTCCGAAGCCTGAATAGCACTCTCCGAACCCTCGGAGGTGCTATGTGATGTGGAAGGCTCGTCCCGGAGTTGGTACCTCCCCGGTGGCTGTGATTGGACAACCCGCTGCTCTTGAACTGAGTCGTCCTCCGATACTTCCCTAGATGGGGCATAAGAACTAGATTCGAAGGGCTTTGTATTTCTTCCTCGGCCAGCTATAGCCTTTTGTGTGATTATCTTTTGGAGGGCGAGGGTAAAGTACTTTTGCCTCGGCCCCGAGATCTAGCCATTTTTTGTAACAAGCAATTGCAGGTGTCAGTTGTAATTCAAGTGTAAACATATAAGAACACACCAGAGAGACAGTGAGAACTACAGTGTAAAACATGCTTGCAGGGTAGGGGAGTGCGGTCCGCACAATTATAAGTGCGGCCGCAGGCAGGGCATTGCGGACTGCACAATTTCTTCTTGCGACCGCAGAACTGGATATGCGGTCCGCACAATTATTAGTGCGACAGCAGAACTGGAGTGCGGTCCGCACATTTTCTATCGCGGCCGCACATCAGATTCACCAAAATGCCAACTCTCTGAAGACAGAGATTGGGCTGTTTTGCAGCCGCACTCACTTTTCTGCGACCGCGATGAGATTTTTGCGGTCCGCACAATTTTCAGTGCGGCCGCAGAATCATGCTTGACCTAAGACCCTAATCTCAACTTCTGCGGCTGCAGATTTCAAAACAAAATCGATAAGATATTTTAGGATTTTCAATTTTTGCATAAATTTGACATGGTTTTAACAGTTAAGCATGATAATCAAGTTACCCATTCCCTTTAGAGCAATTACCAGTCTACCCGCTACATATTCACCCCAAAAGATTGTTCAAATAGATTCACAGATAAATGGTTCAAAATTTTTGCTCAAAATCTAAAAATTAAAAGAAGTTAATTAAGATGATGCATACCAGAGATGAATTTGCACACGAGGTGAGTGATCAACAATTTTTAGGCTTGTGAGCAGCTAATTAACACGAAATTTCAATTTTTTACACTGTGAAGAGTTCAGAGAGGGAAAAAAGGAATAACAGCCCTAGGTCTACGATTTATTTTAATGGTTTTGACTTGAGGAACAAAGGGCTGAGTGCGGCCGCAGAATTCCTTCTACGATCCGCACTCTATTACCTGGGGCTCAGAAGGCCTTACTGATCTGCGGTCCGCAGAATTTGTGGTGCAGTCGCAGATTTTTGTTGTGGATCGCAGAGTTTTGTGTGCAGCCGCACTTTGGCCATTTCACTAACAAACCAAACTTCAGATAGTTTGCATTTTTCCCTTTCAATTTGCGGTCCGCACTGTAATTGTGCGGCCGTAATTCCCTTTTGGTGTAGCAATCACAGTTGTGCGGTTCGCACAATGTACATACGGTCCGCACTTCTTTCCATACTTAGCTAATTTTCTGGACACAGTTCCTGTAAAGTACATTCATCCCTGCAACATACTTCAAATCCAGTTAGCACAAAAATAACGCCTATCTACAAAAGAAGAAAAGAAAAGAAAAAGAAATTTGGGTTGCCTCCCAAGAAGCGCCTGATTTAATATCACGGCTTGACGCAGATTACCATCATTTGAAATGAATAACTGCCACCACGTGGCCATCATCAACCTTTCCCAAATAATGCTTCACCCGGTGACCATTGACTCGGAATACCTCATCATTTTTGTTCTTCAAGTTCAAAGCACCAAAAGGTGTCACACCCACAATTTCAAAGGGACCACTCCACTTAGATTTCAGCTTTTCGGGAAACATCTTCAACCGTGAATTGAACAACAAAACAAGATCGCCCACCTTGAACTCCTTGTTCCGAATGTAATTGTCATGAAGGTACTTCATCTTCTCTTTTTACAAGGACGGACTTGCATATGCATGGTACCGAAACTCATCCAATTCATTCAAATGTGCAACCCGCAAGTTAGCGGCTGCATCCCAATCAAGATTCAATTTCTTTAAAGCCCACATGGCTTTGTGCTCAAGTTCCACTGGAAGATGACAAGCTTTTCCAAACACCAACCAGTTTGGAGACATCCTGATAGGAGTTTTGAAAGCAGTCCAATAATCTCATAGTGCATCATCAAGCTTATTTGACCAATCCGTCCGATTACATTTACTATTTTGGACAAAATACTCTTTATCTCCCGATTAGAGACTTCCACTTGATCGCTAGCTTGTGGATGATAGGGAGTCATAACTTTATGAGTGACACCATACTTGCTAAGAAAAGTGTCAAAAGCCTTGTTGCAAAAATGCGACCCCTCCCCCCCATCGCTTATGATAGCCCGTGGAGTACCAAATATTGTGAAAATATTCTTTTTTAAGAATGCCACCGCACTTCTCGCTTCATTGTTGGGTAGAGAAATGACTTCAACCCATTTAGACACATAATCAACTGCGACCAAGATGTAGGTGTTTCCACAAGAAATCACAAAAGGACCCATGAAGTCAATACCCCACACATCAAAGATATAAATCTCCAAAGTAGTAGTGAGAGGCATTTCATTATTCTTCTACATTCTACCAGCCCTTTGGCATTTATCACATCTTTTCACCATATCACTTGCATCTTTGTAAAGAGTGGGCCAATAGAAATCGCAACTTAGCACTTTGGCCGCCGTTCTTGCTCCACCATGGTGACCACCATAAGGCAAAGAATGGCAAGCCTCAAGAACAATATTTTACTCTTCGTCCGGTAAACATCTTCTAATTACCCCATCCGTACAAATCTGGAAAAGGTATGGCTCGTCCCAATAATAATCTTGACAATCCCGTTTGAGCTTCTTCCTTTGATTTCAAGAGAAATCATCCGGGATGATTCCATACACAAGGAAGTTTGCTAGATTTGCGAACCATGGCACCTCCTTCATTGAAATAGCCAAGAGTTTCTCGTCGAGGAAGGAGTCATTGATTTCAAGGTCATATGCGGCCTCCCCTCCTCATCCAAATGAGACAAGTGGTCCGCCACTTGATTTTCACTCACTTTTCGATCTTGGATGTCAATATCAAACTCTTGCAACAATAGCACTCATCTCATCAATCGAGCTTTTGAATCTTTCTTGCTCATAAGATAGCGAAGTGTCACATGATCCGTATGAACAATAACCTTTGCACCCATCAAGTATGGGCGAAACTTCTCAATTGCAAAAACAATGGCAATGGCCTCTTTCTCTGTAACGGTGTAATTGACTTGGGCATCATTCATGGCCTTACTAGCATAGTAGACCGAATGAAAATTCTTGTTGATGCGTTGCCCCAAAACTGCTCCACCGCCACATCACTAGCATCGCACATGAGCTCAAAAGGAATACTCCAATTAGGAGCGGTGATAATGGGAGTGGTTGTCAGCTTGAACTTTCGCAATTCAAAGGCTCTTATGCAATCATCATCGAAGTGAAACTTAGCATCTTTCTCTAAGAGCTTGCACAATGGGTTCACCACATTAGAAAAATCCTTTATGAGGTGTCGGTAGAACCTCACGTGACTTTCATTGAAGTTGGAGGTGGAAGTTTAGAGATCACCTTTATCTTCGCCTTGTCGACCTGTATGCCATTCTCTGAAATCTTGCGGCCAAGGAAAATGCTTTCCTCGACCATGAAATGGAATTTCTCTCAATTCAACACCAAGTTCGTTTTTTCACACCTTGCCAATACTTTATCCAAATTTGCCAAACAATCATCAAAGGAATCCCCGACTACCGAGAACTCATCCATGAAGACTTCAAGGTAGTCCTCTATCATATCCGTAAAGATCGCCATCATACACCTTTGAAAAGTCACCGGTGCATTGCTTAAGCCAAATAGCATCCACTTGAAAGCGAAAGTGCCATAGGAAAATGTGAAAGTTGTTTTCTCTTGATCTTCTGAGGCAATAAGGATTTGGTTGTAGCCCGAATATCCATCTAGAAAGTAATATAAAGCACGGCCGGCCAACCTATCAAACATTTGGTCAAGGAAGGGGAGTGGAAAATGGTCTTTCCTCGTGACGTTGTTTATTTTACGATAGTCCATACACACTCTCCACCCGGTCACCGTTCTTATGGGAATCACCTCGTTCTTGTCATTGGTGATCACTATTATGCCCCCTTTTTTGGGGCACATTGCACCGAAGAAGACCACGAACTGTCGAAAATGGGGTAAACAACACCGGCATCTAACCACTTGATGATCTCTTTTTTTACCACGTCTTGCATGGCTTCATTTAGTCCCCTTTGATGTTCAATGGATGGTTTAGCATCTTCCTCCAAGTTATTCTTGTGCACGCAAAATGCAGGGCTTATCCCCCGAATATCTGCCAAAGTCTATCCAATAACTTTCTTCCTCTTGTGGAGCACCGCCAATGTAGAGTCAACCTGTACGTTAGTTAAACAAGAGGAAAGAATAATCGGTAAAGTAGAACAAGGGCCAAGAAATTCATACCTAAGATGTGGAGGCAATGGCTTCAACTCCAAGGTAGGAGGCTCTTCAACTGAAGGCTTTGTAGGAGGAGTTTTCCTATTTTCAAGATCCAAAGAAAGTTTTCGGGGTGCATAGTTGTACGACCCCATTCCTTGAAAAGAGTTCACATATTCCATGAAGTCATCCATCTCATCATCATCAAAGTTGAGCAAGAAGACCTCCAACATATCACCCACATTAATCGTGGCACTTGTATCATCAATAATCACATTGGTCACCAAGTCCACGAACGAACCACACTTCATTGCTATTCGGTTACCGTGTAGATTTGCACACGTGGAACACCACATTTTCATCACCCACCCAGAAAGTGAGTTCTCCGGCTTCCACATCAACGAGAGCCTTCCCCGTAGCAAGGAAAGATCTTCCAAGAATAATCGGCACCTCATAGTCCACTTCACAATCAAGAATAACAAAATCCGCCGGGAGAATGAACTTATCAACACAAACCAATACATCTTCAATCACTCCCAACAGTCTCTTCATTGTACGATCAGCCATTTGTAATCTCATAGATGAGGGTCTTGGTTTCCCAATTTCCAATGTTTTGAAAACCGAATAAGGCATCAAATTGATACTCGCCCCAAGATCACAAAGAGCTTTGGCAAACTCAACACTTCCAATGGTATAAGGGATTGTGAAAGCACCCGGATCTTCCAATTTAGGAGCCACCAAATGCACAATTGCACTTACTTGATGAGTGACTTTGATAGTTTCAAAATTCATCGTCCGCTTCTTTGTCACCAAATCCTTCATAAACTTTACTTAAGCGGACATTTGCTCCAAGGCTTCAACTAATGGCACATTTATCGAGAGACTCTTCATCATGTAAATGAACTTATTGAATTGGTTCTCGACATGTTGCTTGGCGAGCCTTTGAGGATATAGAGGAGGTGGTTTAGGCAATGGTGCCTTAGCCTTTTTGCACTACTGGTTTCGGTACATCAATAACATGATCCCTAGACGGGTTCACTTCCTCTTGAGTCTCTTCCATCGTGTCATCAATATCAATCCGCACTTCATCATTTGCTTGCACCACATTGTTCGGGATCTCTTCTTCTTCTACCACTTGCTCATCATCCACAAGTTGTCTTTGACTTGAGGTAGATGCATTCTCACCTCTTCCACTTCTTGTAGTAACGGCCATGGCATGCCCCGTATTGTTCCCACCCTTTGGGTTCACCACCGTGTCACTTGGTAGTGCCCCCTTGGACGAGAATTTAAAGCTTGAGAGATTTGCCCCATTTGCACTTCTAAGGTGCGGATCGATGTGTTGTATGAAGTAAGTTGGGCATCGGAATCGGTATTCTTCTCCATAATTTGCTTCAACATGTTCTCTATATGGCCCATTTCGTTATTAGAAGAACTAGGACCATGGGAAGGATAAAGAGGTGGGTTGCTCGGTTGTTGATACATCGGGGGGCCTTTGAGAACCCGACCACCGATTTCCTTGATTGTTATTTCACCCGCCTTGATTGTTGCCTCCCCAATTGCCTTGGTTATTTTTGTTATGCCAATTCCCTTGATTATTGCCTCCACTCCAATTGCCTTGATTGTTGTTGTTATTCCAATT
Source organism: Nicotiana obtusifolia (assembly GCA_002018475.1). Classification (NCBI taxonomy): domain Eukaryota; kingdom Viridiplantae; phylum Streptophyta; class Magnoliopsida; order Solanales; family Solanaceae; genus Nicotiana; species Nicotiana obtusifolia. The sequence continues at coordinate 33,721 of MCJB01049733.1, forward strand.
GCTTTGATTGTTTCCACCACTCCAATTACCTTGATTGTGAGAATTCCAATTACCTTGATTATTTTGAGGTCTCCATTATTGTTGGCTAGGGCCTTTGAAGTTGTTTCTTTGCCCTTGAAAGTTGTTCACATATTTTACCTCTTCTCTTGGTCATTATAAGAGTTATCATGATCAAATCCACTATCATCGTGCACAAATTTGTCCACTCTTTGTTGCACTTCTGGACTTCTTATTCTTCGCTTGTTCACCATCATACTTACCCCCTCCATTGTATTGACTTGCCTCGGGTTTTGCACTTATTGAAGTTGAGCCTTTGCCAATTGGTTCATGGTGGTGGTAAACTCGCTATGGCTTGTCCATGGTTATGCAACTCTTTGTGAAGAAGAATCACATTGGGATCACCTTGTGGAACATTAGCCCGATATTGCCACGTGGATGAAGTATCCTCCATCTCATCCAAGATATCGCATGCCTCCGCATACGGAATCGTCATGAAGTTCTCACCGGCAAGTTGGTTCACGACACATTGGTTGGTTATATTGATCCCCCAATAGAAAGTTTGTTGAATCATGTTCTCTGTCATATCATTGTTGGGGCACTCTTTCACCATTGTTCTATACTTTTCTCATATCTCATGTAGTGGTTCATTAGACTCTTGCTTGAATGCTAGAATTTCATCCCGAAGAATAGCCATGTGTCGGGGAGAGAAGTACTTAGAAATAAATTTCTTCGCTAATTCATCCCAAGTATAAATGGAATGATTTGGCAAACGTTCCAATCAATCTAAAGATTTCCCCTGTAGAGAGAAGGGAAAAAGCTTAGCCTTAAAGTATCCTCGGAGACATTTGTTTGTTTACTCCCCCAACACGTATCTACGAACCTCTTCAAGTGTTTATATGTATTTTGACCCAGTGGACCGGTGAAGAACCCTTGTTGCTCGAGCAAAGTGAGCATCACGTTGGTTATTTGGAAGTTTTCCGCCCTAATACAGGGAGGGACTATAGCACTTGCATACCCTTCATTCGAAAAAACCTGGTGTGGAGCTGCTCGTGGTGGAGGTGGGGGCGGAGCGGGCACATTATCTTGAGGCGCTCGGCCTCATCTATTAGCTTGAGGTTCAAGAGGACCTTATCCATTTGATTATCCTCAGCTTCCATATCCCCCAAAGCTATGTTTCGAAGCCTATTGTTTGCCATGATTGCACCTACAATAACACAACATGTTAGTAACAAGGAAGGAAAAGAAGATATTCCCAAAAACACACCTAAATATATAGCTAATACCATTTTTTAGTTCCCTGGCAACAGATCCAAAAATTGATCTCGTCCAATTTCAGACCTCAAATCAAGGTTATGAAACGGCCAATTGCAATAATAATACCCAACAAAGGTCAGGATCGATATCCATAGGGAACTATATATGGGAGTTAGGAGTTTATATTGTAATATGTGAGTTTGACTATCTTAAATTACACTTCCACAAATTTGGAATTGTTTCTACGTCTAATTTAAATCTAAGATTGAAAGTTGAGAAATAAAACTAAGAAAATTATTTTTGTTGTTTTCAAGTTTTGTAAAAAGCCTAGGGCTATGACCATCGCCTAGGTGTTTGCCTAATGGGATATAAACCTTAATGCTTGTTTTATTGATCGGGGTAAATTATAGCTATCAACACTCAATTACCCACTCAATACCTCTCGGTCAGAGAGTGATTTTGCCCAATTTATCTTTCTCAAGTCTAAATTGGTATTGTACAAAACGGTTGATAAAAGCTCAAGCCGAGTTATTACTTTCTCTAGGTTGACCCTTTAATTGGGATTATCAATCTCTCGTTGACCCAATTTCTTGTTAGCCAAGTTTTCCTAGACTAAGTCTCTCTTTCTCAAGTAGAGACCAAGTCAAATAGGCATGAACTGATATTTGCAACCATTAATTCAACAAATTAAAGCATGAATAAGGCTAAATAATAAACACCCAACCATAACAAGCATTAAACACACATAAGGTTTACACACTAGGTTAGGTCACAACCCTAGTGAAATCTAGCTACTCATGCTTGAAATTAAAGAAAAAGAAGAAAAAATGATAATTAAACTCATATTTCAAGATTAAAATGATAAAATCTATGTTAAAGTAGCTCAAAATATGAAAAACTACTAACAGAAGTAAAGAGAAACATCTACTGTAGCTGCTGATGTCAAAAATTGACCTAAAATTGTGAAACTCGTCTATTTATACAGGACTAGAAATTTCGGACAAAATGCCCTTAGGGAAGTTCTGCGGTCGCACAATTCCATGTGTGGTCTACACTTTTCTTCAACTTGTCAGGACTGGAAGTCTACGGCAGCATAATTCTGATCTGTGGCCGCAAGGCACTCTTTCTGCGGTCCGCACTTTTACATATGCGATCGCACTCAATCTTCTGCGGTCCGTGCTTTTACTCCTGCGACCGCACAATTCCTGTGCGGTCCGCACTTTTGATGGACTTGGAATGCATACTCTCTGAACTTTGCTCCTGGCCGAGCTTTTACGGTCGCACAATTCATGTGCGGACCGCATCTGCTGGCTTTTCCTTCATAATCTGCGGCCGTAGATGATATTATGCGGTCCGCACTTCTGAACTTCTGGGCCCTTTATGTCCTTGAGTTCAGATTACTCCTTTTTGAGTTGGATTTCATCTCGGGAGTTCATCTTCTAATATTCCTGCAATTAAGTACATTTCATTAGTTTTTGAGAATACTAGTAAACGCTTTTGACTAAAACAAAAGCTAAAAGGCGCTAATAAGTAGTCAAAATCCCTACTTATCAGGGATTCCCTACCCTAGGGAGATTAGTGGGAAGAAGGGGAGGGTGTGGCTTATTTGCTACACGAGGAGGCTCAACTAGTCTGTTGTCATTGTTTGCTGGCTCAGTGCAAACTAAGCTTGCATGAGAGTTTCCAGCCACTGCTGGTGACCTTAGTTCAGCAGGGCATGGTTCAGGCTGGCTGAGACCAATTTTGGCTAAGTAGTGTGGTTTTTGAATGACTACTTAGATGGGTACTGTCCCTATTAAGAAGCTCAAGCGAAAGGTAATACCTTGCAGTGCCATCTCCAACCATGATGTTGGAATGTGGTCCATGGGGACTGGAGTAGATGATGCCGTGTTTGGTTTGGATCCTCCCCTAGCTCTGCATGTTGTTGTTGTTTGTTGAGTTGTTTGATTTCTCCTCCATTGTTAGTATGTAGACTAGTGGTGGAGTTTATCCCAACAGTTGTGCGTTCTTTTTCTTTTAAGCAAAGACCTTCAACGTTGGGTTTCCGTGCATGGAGATTTCTCATCATTAGAAATCTTTGAGAGGCAACGACGTCAGTCAAATCAGTAGAGAAGGAGTGATGATGGGACACAGGCTGGGTTATGGTGTGAGAGGGAGAGTGGGAATGCGTAATTAAATCCCTCTCCCTTTTCCCAGTATTAGTAATGTTAGTAGTAAGACTGGGCTTAGCCCTATTGGCAAATCCCACAAGTTGACTTATGTCAGAGTAGGGAGGTATCAGATTTGGAAATTCATTTTGGGTATTTTCCTTACCCGATGTGGGTGCGTGTTTTCTCCCTTGGGCCATGTGAGAGGCAGGAGGTGCATGTGTGGTAGGACACGTGCGTTGCGTGTGTTCTAAATTATAAGCTATAATTTGTGCATTTGGTTTGGGCTGTGCGCTAAAGGCCTAGGCAGTTGTAACTTGGGCCTATATGGCCTAAGTTGCCTGTCTCGTTAGGGGCTAGTTAGACAAGACCCGTGCGGTGTCTGTTGGGTCTGTCTTGTTTGGGCCCATATTCCCCATAGCCCTAGCGCCGCCATGCTCCACAGCCCTGCTGCTTCCCTCACCCCCATCGATGTTACTAAGAACGAAAAACTTACCTGAATCTAGTGGCCGCTTTCCGCTCCCCAGTTTGTTTTCTGTTGCCTCTGATCGTCCCTGGTTTTTTTTATTCCCTCCGTTCTCCCTTGCCGTTTTGATTTCCGTGGGAACTCCACCACTTTCCAGTTGTCGTCCTCGTTGACACTATGTCATGTCGTCGACGTCTCTGCTATGTCACTTCCCCCTATCTGTCATTGATTTGGGCATTTCTTGAGCAGATGGCCCAGTCACCCACACCCTTTGCACAGGATGCCCTGTCCTTCATACTCAATTGGCTGTTTATCTTCACCAATTAGTACCATCGTTTGGAGGGTACCTCGATGGGTACTTGGATGCAGATCCGTATATACCTGCCTCTTAAGGTGGCAGAGGTGCACGTATCGATTTTCAACAGCCTCCCAACCCCTCTTCCCACTCTTTCCAGTATCTCTCTATCGTAGAACTCTGTCGGTAATTGGGGAAGCCGGATCTAGATGGCGGTGGCGTGTATTTTTTGTTCCTCCCAATACGAAGTTTGGCTCCCAGTTCCTGACGGGGAGGAAGTGTCCCATGATTAACCATGGGCCTCCATGCAGTGCAATCATCATTATTCTCTTCTTTTCTAAATTTCACCACAAAGAAATCCTAGCCCAGATCTATAAGTGTCGTGTTCACTGGGATTCCATAAGTGTTGCAATTTTAATTTCAGTAAGTGGCGGGGTACCTTTTTCCCAGAGATCTTGACGATTAATGAGAAACGCCATGGGTGGTAGAGTGTCTTTCTGTTCTTGGTTGAGGATGATGGGCCCAGTGGTGTCGTCAGTGATTGATTTAAATACTGCCTTCGGTTGATGGTATCGGGTATTGTATACGCTTGACTTTGTCAAGTTTTTTTCCGTTAGTATTTTCTTAAAGGTGTTAACTTTTTCTTTTTTTGAGTTGATTCAACTTCCATCAGTTTTGAATTCGTGTACGGTGGGTTGGAGGGTTTTAGTACAGTAGTGATAGTTGGTCTTTTGCGAGGGGTGGAAATGGGGCCATCTGGGGGGATAATTGTAGAGAGAAGGTCTCACGGCAGAGATTACTTTTCGATCTATATGTGTTTTGAACATATGATGTTTTTAAAGAACTAGTATCTTCAAATATTGGTCTAGTAAAGTAAAATAACTAATGAAGGGTGAGAAAAATTGAATACGTATCAGTTTGATTAAAGTTTTCCTCCTACCTTAAAATGAACTTTTTTCTCCAATTTGTCTAGTATGGTCGTCTTCTAATCTTATTAATAGGCATACAAATGTTATTATAATACGTATTCTTACTTCATTTTATCACTTTTGTACGATGAATTAACGTGAAAGACGGGAATGTGAGGAAGTTATTATAACTGTTTTACCTATTTCTCAAAAGAGAGGGAGAGAGCGAATTGCTAAAAGAAATTCCTCCCTAGCTGGGGATATGCATTGAAAAAAAAAGAACAAAAAAATGAGAAAGAATAAGGGCAGAGAAGAACTTTGTAATTAAAAGATTTCTATGTTCTCTCTGTCTCTTTCACGTTTAGGCTTAGCCATTGTTGTTCATCTCTCTGAATGCCCCAGCGTTATTCAGGGTATAATAATAAATTGTCTTTCTAATAGAATTACGGTTTATGGAACAGATTTAACATTGATATCATTCAAATTATTTTTTGTAGTCAATTATGGCGACTATTAAGCAAAGAGCGAGGGAATCAACAGGATGGTATCTCAAATTCTGTAAATTTCAATTTCTCAACCTTGCCCAATTATTTTTCTGTATATATATGTTTTGTTTCCCAATTCCCAATATATAATTCTCGGGAGTTTCACAGGGTTAAGAGATAGCAATGTTGGTATTTGACTTTTGTAGTCTCCTTTATACGAATTTGAGGCAAGTCTTTAAAATCATTCCTATATATATATATATGCGCAAAGGTTGACATAGGAGAAGCTTTATATAGTAGCAAAGTAGTTCAAAAATTATTTTAGGTCGTATGTTTGATTATGTGTTTTATTGTTGCAGTTTTTTAAATTCCCTTGTTAGAATTCATGGTGCTACACCGATCAGACGAATCAGTTTCCACAATCAAACACAACAAACAATAGCTGCCCGTATCCTTATTAGAATTCATAGTTCTACACGGGTCACACGAACAAGATTCCGCAGTCAAGCTCAACAAACAATGGTTGCAAGTATTGCTAGAGGATCAAGATATTGCTGATTTAAACTAAAGGAAACTAGCTAGAATTGATTGGCTGCTTAATTTTATGAACAAAACTGAGATGAAGGAAATTTTAAGAAGCCGCTGAGAAATTTTATATGATTGAGTTAAATGATTATTATTGTCTTTCATTTTAATTGTCTTTGGGGTCTTATTTTGATATTGGTTGACGATCCACCCTCTATTTATAAAGTTTGTGATACTGTGAATCATCTTGAAATTCTTCTTATAATGCTCGTCAATAATTAAAACTAATTGGTGTGAGTTACTCATATGAACCATAAATGATAAGAAGCAGGTCACCTAAATAATAATTATGGGTAATCGTTTTTAAAAAGTAAAATTAATAACCTGAAACATAATGCAAATTAAAATACGCCAATAGTGTGTAAAGAAACTTTACTAAATCGAACAAATTGTTTGTGCTTCGTTAATTATTAGTTATCACGAAAGTCAGTTACCAATTATGTTAGAGATCAAAATGTTCGTAAGATGACCAGTAAAGATGGAAATAGAAATCTTTCTTTTGCTATTGATAAATATATAGAGAAAAGAAAATTTCAGTTTCAGAACACATGAATGCTAGGATCGATTTACTCAATCACTCTGAACTGATGAAGAAGATGAAGAAATTTTGAAGAGAGAAAAATTAAGGTAGAGAGACTTATTTCGTAGTAACACCCTGTTAGGGTAAACTTCCACGGCGGCGGGATTTATATATATTAATAATTAAGAGTATTTTCAATAAAAGGAGAATAAACAGTACAGCATATATATAGATCCCAAATAGTCCCAAACCTATAAGAGAAAGGTCTCCCAATTTGACCAGGATTATAGGTTTTTCTTTCCCAAATCTATGAGGACAATGAGTTTTCCTAAACCTATAGGGATTATGGGTTTCCTAAAAATACAAGGAAATAATTCAAGTCCATCACATATTAATCAGGCTCCACACCTAACAATTCTCCTACTTGGAGACTGATTCAATCGTCCAAAAATTGTCCCAACATCATCAATATCTTCACCATACCGCATCATCTGTAGAAACAAACTACAGAAGACCAACTGAGGTTTTGCACAACCTCAGTTTCTCAACATCAACACATTTCGTCAACATGTCTGCTGGATTCTTTGCACCCTTTATCTTCTCCAAACACATATCACCATCCTCCACTGCCTGCGAGTGAAATGGTACCGTCTTCTGATGTGCTTTGTCTTCGAATGATAGACTGGGTTCTTCACCAACTGTATGGCACTCTGGCTATCTGAATAAAGAATCTTCTCGCTCTGCTTCTTGCCCAACTCT
>MCJB01049734.1:0-11609 GCA_002018475.1 Nicotiana obtusifolia
AGCGACCAACTTTGGTCGCCAAATTCCCCATAAATTTTCCCTTCAAGAAGTGACCAATTTTGGTCGCCATTTTCAAATCTGATTTATTTAATATTCAACAGAAGCGACCAACTTTGGTCGCCTAATTCCCCATAAAATTCCCCTTCAGTTGGCGACCAACTTTGGTCGCAAATTTTAAACGTGGGTCCAACTGGGCGACCAAAGTTGGTCGCCATTTCTGAATTTTATTTGACCAACTTGGTCTGACCAGTCCGGTCAAAATATTGACGAATATGGAGACCATTTGGCGACCTATGTTGGTCGCTATTTGATTTAATTTTTTTTTTCATTTTTTTCATCTACTTTGGCGACCAATGTTGGTCGCTTTTTGTGGCAGACCAACTTTGGTCGCTAATTTTTGGTCGCTAAAACACTGATTTTTAGTAGTGAAATAATAATGTCTATATTTTGATAGTTAAAGAGAGAAGAACTTTTATTCACGTTTTTTCAGATGATTACATCTATGAGCCAAAATCCCTTCTTATAGGTTACAATTACTGTTACAAACATGGTAAGTTACTGATTATGGGATAAATCCCGTAAAATTCGTAATAGAATCTCTCCAAATCACGTTGTAACGGTTGAGACGGTTGAGACAATCACTCTTGGCGAAATATCCGGCGATGGGCTAAATGTGCGGCTTGAGTCCGGTCTCTGGTCTTCGGTCCTATGACATCTCCCAGTCGGTCGCACCTTATTCCGGTTGCGTCGAATACCGGACCCATCTCTTCTTTATCTATGACCCCGATGTCCACACCGTAACTCCTTCTAATTGGGTCAGTCCTGACCCGAACCCATGTAGAAATACTTTACCCAATACAGCTTGTCAATAAATCTGACGAATGGATAAACTTAATTCTATTAAGTCTCTCTTTTCACAACTAAAAGAGAAGAACGGAAGCTGCCAATAATTTTTTATGCTTGGAACTCTCAAAATCTGTTTTTTTCTTCTGCACTTGTTGTGATTAATATATAAGCCTTCTAATACCTGTAAATCATGAAATATGGAGAAGAGAACTTCAACTATAATAGTCACTGTTAACATATGCAGCAATAGATGAATTACAAGCAATATGGCCTTCGCTCCCAATCCAGCCAGGTTAAACCCCCCCAAGCAACTGAAGCACTTGCTTTAGACCTCAAGTAGTTGAGGCCCCAAAAACTATTACTATTACTCTATATATTTATATTAATTTATAGTACAGTATTTGTTATTACTGATAAATTTAGTTCTTTGTTTTAATATTAATGCTACTAATTTTTTCTCTCATTAATTAATATTTCCTTCATTCACTTTTACTTGTCCACTATACTAAAATACATTTTAATTTTACTTGCCCATTTTAGCAAACCAAGAAAAAGATAATTTTTTTCTGTTTTACTCTTATCATTAACTACATATTCTCAAAATCATTTCTCAAAACTTTTTAAAATGCTATCATTATTACGGATAATAATAATAAAATACAAATTTTATTTATTTAATTTTCTTAAAAGGAGCGTAAAGTGAAAAGTGAACAACAGTATAACCTAGTAGCTATGTTTTCGCCAGTCTAATTATACTTCTTTGTTGGTCTTTTCTGCTGAATTTACTTAATTCTTTTTCTCTACTCAGCTAATTAGTCAACTCTATTTAATATTTCAGCCTATCATTTATTTTTCCTTACAAAAATCAAATGCTTCATAGGTTTTCTAGACGCAAGTGAGCAACAAGCAAAGTTTACAACTTTCAATTCATTCAACTTCTGTAATCCATAAAATCATTTTTTTTTTCATTCCTCACACTCATCTGCCTATTCTGCCAAATAGGGATGGTGATTATTTCTCAGGTTTTCTCACATATTTTCATTTCAAACAAGGATATATATGAATTATATTATTAAATATATACAAGGCCTGTTATTCAGGTGGCCTCCTCCTTTTTTAAGTTAGGAGAACCAAAATGCTTCCGCAAGGCCTGACGCTAATTCGCTACAAGATGACGATAACAACGACAAATACAGATATATAATCTCTAGTATCTCGTAATAAATCTCCTCGCACGAGTGGGGCCCGCTTCAGAGACCAGTCAATGCCGCCAGGAACTTGGGGCATACGCTTTGACTTTCACCGGCTGCTCCCTGTCCAGGTTAAGACCTCCGTCAAGGAGCTCCCTTAGCTTCATTTTCGTGTTTTTTTATTGTTATGTTCAGCCCAATTTCTTTTTCTATTCAATAATAACACCCTCATGTTATGAGATAAAATCTTATCAGTCGCTCAGTCAGTCAGTTCTAGACTCCTAGTTACCGTACTAATTTCTTGTAACCTACTACTAAATTTTTTCCCCTTACCATAGCTATTTGGTAAAATTTATGAAAAACAATTACTTAAATCAGTAGTAGTATAAGAAGAAACATTGACCAGACAATGATGCTGAAATGGAGGTTTGAGAAAGATGAAAGCCCTAACTGACGAGGGAGGGAGAAGAGAGAAGAGAAGAGGAGCGTGAAGATAAATGGAAAAATAGGAAAATGAATACTCTGTAACTCATTACTCGTACAAGCTATGTATATATACAAGGCTTTACTAACTGCTCTAACCACCTCACTAACTAATCACGTGTACATTAACTAACTAACTAACACACTAATCTGTTAGCACATAAATAGACTAAACTACCCCTGTATTCAAGTTACATCTTTTGTCTCAATACTCCCCCTCAAGCTAGGTGGTAGAAAGACATCAAGTACATAGTTTGGACATCAAATACTCGTGTTGCACTCGTGGTAGACAATTGGTTAGAATGTCTGTTAACTGCTCCTTTGTAGCTACATATTATGTTTGTACCGGACTATTCTATATCTTTTCTCTTATAAAATGAAGATCTATTTCAATGTGTTTGGTTCATTCATGAAACACTGGGTTGGCAACTATTTGAATTGCTGCTTTACTGTCAGTGTAGATGTCCAGAGAGAGGCCAACTTCTATACTAATGTCTTTGAAGCTACAGTTGATGCAATGCTTCTGTACTCAGATTCTGCAGAGCTCCTAGAAATGGTGCTTTGTTTCTTTGACTTCTAGGATATCAGAGACTTACCATACTTGATGAAGAAGCCTGTTACTAACTTCCTAGTGATAGGGAAGGCCCCAGTCTACATCATAATGTGTAGTGATAGTGTTCCTCTGTTTGCTAGACAACAGTATGCCTTGACCTGGTTGGTTCTTCACATATCTAACCATCCTTTGAGCAGCTTCCAAATGTGATCTTTTTGGTTTCTACATAAACTGGCTTAGTGTCTGAACACTATATGCTATGTATGGCCTTGTGACAGTTAAGTAGAGTAGTTTCCCTAGTAATCTTTGATACTGGCTGATGTCTGTTAACACTTCATCATCAGTTGCATTAGAGCTGCTAGTATGTTCATCATACTCCTTAGTGGTCAATTTGATGTTGACTTCAATAGGTGTTGCTGCAGGTGTTGCAGCTCCCAGTCCAAGCTCAGAAATTAGCTCTAGAGTGTAGTTCCTTTGGTGCATTAGGATGCCTTGTTGTGACCTGGCAAATTCAATGCCAAGAAAGTATTTAAGATCTTCTAGGTCTTTCATTTTGAATGTCAGTTGTAGCTTGGTCTTCATCTCAGCTATTAATGTCAGGTTAGGTCTAGTGATTAGCATGTAATCAATATAAACCAAGATGATTATGATGTGTTCTCCTGACCCTTTGATGAATAGGGAGTGATCATGTTGGCTTTGCATGAAGCCAAACCTCAGAAGTGCCTCAGACAGCTTAGCATTCTACTGCCTTGGTGTCTGTTTGAGCCCATACAAGGATTTCAAGAGTCTGCATGCTGGTCTTGTCTCTCCCTGACTTTGAAAGCCCTGTGGTAAGGTCATGTATATCTCATCATATGGGTCCCCTTGAAGAAAAGCATTGTACACATCCATTTGATGAATGTGCCAATGTTCAGAGGCAGCCACAACTAGGATGGTTCTAACAGTAATCATCTTAACTACTGGGAATAAATGTTTCTTGGTAGTCAATGCCCTCTTGCTGGATGTACCCATTGGCCACCAGCCTGACTTTGAACCTCTCCACCTCTCCTGTAGTTTTGTAATTCACCATATAGATCCACTTACAACCAATAGGCACCTTGCCTTCAGTTAAGGACACCACATCCCAGGTGTGATTGGATTCTAATGTAGCAATTTCAACTTGCATAGCTTCAACCCACCTAGGATCTTGAGCAGCTTGCTCAAAAGAAGTGGGCTCATGGATTGCAGAGAATGCTGTTAAATAGGCCTGATACTTGGGAGAAAGTCCATCATAGGACACATAGTTAGCAATGGAATAAGGAACAGACTTGTGTCCAGGTTGTGACACAAAGTCCTTCATCCATATAGGAGCCTGCCTTGTCCTCAAAGATCTCCTCAGACCAGTGGAGTTCTGAGTAGGAGGATGAAGTGTAGAAGGCATCACATCTGCTGCTAACTGGTGCAAAAGAGAAGAGTCAGTAGACTCATACCTAGCAGGAACAAAAGGAAGTGAAGGCTGCTCTTCACTAGAACTGGACAATTAGGAGGCAAGAAAATAGGAGGTGATATGGCTGTGATATCTTTGAAGGGAAATATATCTTCCCTGAAAGAGACATCCATGTTGATAAAAAAGCAATGAGAAGAGAGATCCAGTAGAATGTAGGCCTTCTGAGTATCAAAGAAGCCCATGAGAACAGCTGGCTTTGCCCTGGGCATAAGTTTATCTGTTCATGAACTTGCTTGGCATAGCACAAGAAACCAAGAATTCTTAAGTGACCCAGGTTGGGACCCATACCGTACAACATTAGGGAGAAAGACCATGAAGAATAGAAGATGGCATCCTATTTATGATGTACACTGTTGCAAGCATACAATGCCCCCAATACTTGATGGGAATATTGGTCTGAAACCTTAAATCTCGTGTGACTTCTTGGATGTGCATGTGCTTTCTCTCAACAATTCTATTTTGTTGAGGAGTATAAGCACAGGTTCTTTGATGGATGATACCATACTTCTGAAATAATGTGGTACAGTTAGAGTTGACAAACTCAAAGCCATTGTCTGACCTGACTGCTTTCACAATTTTGTTAAACTGAGTTTGAATGAACATAATAAGCTGAGTAAGTACCACACATACATCAGATTTGAGCTTCAGTAGGAATAAACTTGTCTTCCTAGTAAAGTCATCAACAACTGTCAGAAAATACTTATTGCCATCAAAAGTTGCATGGTTATATGGACCCCAAACATCAAGATGTATTAGATCAAATGCAGCAACAGTCTTAATACAACTAGAAGGGAAAGGTAACCTGATTTTCCTAGCACAAGGGCATACATTGCATTTATTGATAGTGTCATTGATACTAGCTAGTTTGGTAGCAAACAGTTTTCTAAGAACACTACTAGATACATGACCTAGTCTTTTATGCCACAGGGCAACATCAAGTGTAGTGTCACCCTGTCTTGTCTTTATTCCAGCAGTAGCTAAAGAGACTGCAGTGAGCTTCTTACCACCATATCTTTGCAGAAAGTATAGACTATCTCTTTTTGTACCAATCTCCCTCACTCTGCCTCTGAAGAGATCCTGAAAGACACAGAAATCAGGATAAAAGGAAGCAAAGCATTTAAGATCTCTAGTCACTTTGGAGACTGATAATAAGTTGAACTTGAACTGAGGCACATAGAAAAATTCTATACAAGTGCTTCTGTCTGAAATATTACTGTCACCAGTGTGAGTTACTTGAGTGACATCTCCATTAGGTAATAAGACTCTCCTAGGCTTAGAGGGAGCAACTACAGAAGTCTTAGTAAGCAAGTTAGCATCTGACACCATATGATTGGTTGCTCTAGTATCAATAATCCATTCTTATGGACCAGTAGATGCTAAAGGATCAGTGCTAGTACCTGCAACATTTGCTTGAGTAGAGGAAGTTGAATTGTTCAGAATCTGCATAATCTGATCATACTGTTCTTTAGTGAAAGGAAAAGCACTTCCTTGAGCCTGTGGAGAGGAACCTGTAGAAGGTCCCTGTGCCTGTATAGAGGAGGATCCTGCTTGAGCTTGAGGACCAGAATGACCCCGTGCCTGATTCATGGCTTGAGAATACGTAACTCATTAACACATGGTTTGTTGGTGATTTTGATATGCAGGCAAATGAGGCATTGGTGTTTGCTGAAATACATGGTTTGAGACATGATTGGAGTACATTGGCATAGTGTATCCAGGTTCGACCATTGCATTATAAGCCCCAGATCCCCCTTTCTTTTTGAATTTATAATATGATGGATAACCTATTATTTGAAGTGGTATTCTTTACTATGGCCCTTCATTTAGCAAAACTCATACTAGATGTTATAGTTTTCCTAACTTTTGGATTGAAACTAGGCTTAGCACTGTATAGTGCAGTTGAATCATAAGGATGTGTATTTACAGTAGGTGAAGATCCTAAAATACGATCGGAAGCAGCTACGGCTCTTTGGCTTTCATCACTGGCATATGCTTGATTAACTGAAGGAAGTGGCTTCATCATAAGTATTTGACTATGAGCTTGAGAGTAAGAGTCATTCAAGCCCATTAGAAACCGATACACCTTTTGCTTTCGTATATGTACAATAGACTCCTTTGTCTTAATACAATCACAGCCAGGAGTGAGTATAACATACTCAGACTCATCCCAAAGGTCCTTGAGCCTTGAATAATAGATAGAGATAGAGGAAGTACCTTGACTTAGGGTAGCAATTTCCTTGTGCAAATTGTAGCAACGAGTATCATTCACTTTGTCAAACCTCTCTTGTTAATCCGTCCACACCTTCTATGCACTAGTGGCATAAGCAATACCACTGATTAAGGTTGGTGCAAGGTGTCTTAAAAGGCGTTTTCGGGGCGAGGTGCACCAAAAACGCACCGAGGTGATGGTATAGGGTGAAAGTCTTAAGAGGCATACGCCCAGCAATTCAGGGCGTATGCTCGGGCGTTCGGGGCGTACGCTCGGGCGTTTGAGGTACGTTTTTTTAGTGAGGCGTAAGCCCCCGAGGTTTTTTCAAATTAAAACAAAATTTGTTGACTAAGTCCTTCATATAATATTCAAATTCTCAAAAGTCAGCTTGTAATTACTCAAAAGTTTTAAAAAGGAACTGAAATGTATTAAATTTAAAAGTCAAGACCTTTTTTATTGATTGAAGCTCTAATTCATGGTCTTTCCAAATTCTTTATCTTGTTTGCTAGTCTGCTAATATCTTCCCAAAGCAACGAATATTCATTTTTTTTTCAAATACAAAGAGAACTTCATTCTCCTTTATAGCAGCAAGTTCAAAGTTCAAATTGCCGGTTATTCATCCTTTTTGTTCCTCCATGTAGAAAATTTTATTCTTTTAGACTCAAGCTACTTGTACTTGTAAGTAGCGTATAATAGATTATTTTTTACTAGTTTTTTTGTAGGGATGGAGCCCCCCCCCCCCCCCCCACACATATATATATATATAGATTATTTTTAACTAATTTTTTATGGGGATGGAGTGCGCGCGCGCGCATACACACACACTCACACACACACACACATATATATATAGAGTTAGTTAGTTTTGTTCAATTTTTACGTAATTTTACCCGTTTATAAATATTTACTGTAATTATATTATTTTATAAATATTAAAAATTAAATATCTATGGGGCTTACGCCTCGCTGAGGCATATGTAAAATATCTCGCCGTACGCCCACGCCTTTTAAAACACTAAGTGCAACTGAGTTCATCAGCCATGACAACATAATTACATTGCATCATTCCTATTGATACCAATACTTCTCACGAAATCGCTCTTTTGGCCACCTGCCATCAACAATACCCAGTTTATTGCGGCCAAGTAATGCAATACGCATAGATCGATACCAAAAAGAGTAATTATCGGTGCCAGTCAGCTGGAATGAAATCAATGAAATTTCATTTGTGTCGCCCGGAGCAAGGTATAGAGGGTGAGTGACTGCAATTGTAACACCTTCCTCAAATTCATCATCGGAGTATGCATGTGATGCATTTTCAGCTGTGACAGTTGCATTTTCATGTTCCAAATCATCAATCGCCATTGTTGAGTACTTTGGAGCTTCAAATCAGAATAATGAGATCTCAATTGTTTTGAGACTGCAGAGAAGAAGACAGAGTAGAGGAGAAGATAGAGGATCGATTTGCGAGCTTCAATTCAGAGCTCGAGCTCTGATACCATGGTAAAATGGAGGTTTGAGAAGAGATAAAAACCTTAAATAACTAGGAAGGGAGAAGAGAGAAGAGAGAAGAGAAGAGGAGCGTGAAGATAAATGGAACAGTAGAAAAATAAATACTCTGTATCCCATTACTTGCACAAGCTATGTATATATACAAGGCTTTACTAACAGTTCTAACCACCCCACTAACCAATCACGTGTATCATTAACTAACTAACTAACACACTAATTTGTTAGTACATAAATAGATTAAACTACCCCTGTATTCAAGTTACATCTTTTGTCTCAACAAATGACATAATTAATATCGGATTCTAATTATTGAATTAAATGTAAAGAAAAAAAAATCACATTTTACTAAAAGCATAGATCTAATGAAATGATTAAAAAAGAAGGTATCTAACTTGTTCCCTAAGATAATTTAGAAAAAGGAAAAATGGGAGAGTCAATATTCGAGAATAGTCACAAATGAAAATAGTACAGTAGGAATTTTAGTCAAAAGTCTCGACAAGGAAAGTGACATTTCTCGTTTCCATGTGTAAATACTAGAGTGGAGGAGGTCAGCACAGTTTCGATACTTCACCCTTGGGCGGATAATGTCAAAGTGTTCCCTCCTAAGTAACCCCCACCACTCTTTCAAAAGAATGCAATATTAATTTCATACTCTACAAATCATTGAGACTAAACTAATCAGGAAACCGGTTACTGGCTAGGCTAACTTACCTTAGCCAATCAAGATTTACACGAGTGGTTGTGTTCATCATCAACAGCTGCTTCCTGGAACTTGCAATTTCGTGATTGAATATTCGAAGGAACGTAGCCTTCTTTCCTCCTTTCTAGTTCCCATTATACAGTATATATTTAAAGAGACTCCATTTCTTTTCTTCCAAGTTCAATACTCCGATCTTCTTCTACTTCATCTGTGTCGCTAAAAGATTTTCTAAGCTCTGGTACTCCATTTCTAAAAAATTTGTTTTAGGTACAGAAATCTGGAATTACTTTTTGTTCTTTCTTCAATCAAACTTCTCAGAATTCAGTAGCTTAAAGCAATTTCCATGGAAGCCATATTCCAAGAACAACTTTTTCCTGGTGCAGATGCTTTCATTTTTAGGCACCCTTCTTCAATTCCAGTCGATCCAAGAGAAGATCTTGTTGTACAAAATGGCAGTACAATATTCAATCGTCCTAGTTTTGAAGATTACCCTCATGTCCTTTCAAATGTTTCGGATCATCATGTTGTCAGAGAAGGAGATTCTTCCCCTAAAGAGGAAGGGGAAGGAGAAAGGGACTATTCTGATGCAATGTACAAATACATAAGCCAGATGCTAATGGAAGAGGAAGATTTGGAGTATAAGCCCTGTATGTTCCTTGACTGTATGGCTCTCCAAGCTGCTGAGAAATACTTCTCTGATGTCCTTCACGGATCCAAAAACATTACTATTTCCCCCCAGTTTTCCGCCATTATTCCACAGGATAAGGTTTCCTCCTCTTGTCCTGATCTCAGCAACACTTCATCTGATTCTATTGAGTCTCCTCAATCGGGTCTGAATTTTGAATCCCCTGTTTCAGTGAAGAGTTTGTCTGATGTCTCTAATGGACTAAATCATGGCTCTTTATTGACTTCCTTTCATTCACCTAGTGGTTTGAGGGAAAAGAAAAATCACTATCGAGAAGATGATGACCACCAGAGGAGTAACAAACAGTTGGCCACATTTGCTGCTGATGAATCTGAACCATTGGAAATGTATGACAACGTGTTGTTGCTTTGTCAAGATAATCCATGTGGTCCACCTAATGAAGTTAAAAAACCAACCAAAGTTGGAAGGCCGAGATCAGGTGGTAAGAAGCATAGCAGCAGCAAGAAGGAAATAGTGGATTTGAGAGGTCTGTTGACTCAATGTGCACAGGCAATGGCAAGCTATGATACCCGAACAGCTAATGAGTTGCTATTGCGGATAAGACAACACTCTTCGTCCCACGGGGATGGGACTGAGCGGTTGGCTCATTATCTTGCCAATGCCCTTGAAGCACGCCTATCTGGCACAGGGACGGCATCGTATACAGCATTTGCGTCCAGCAGGATATCAGCAGCTCACATTTTGAAAGCTTACAAGGCGTTTATCACGGCATGCCCATTCAAGTTGATGTCAAACATTTTTGCAAATAAGTGTATCAAGAAGTTGATTACTGGAGGAGCACCAACGACGATACACATAATTGATTTTGGGATTTTATATGGTTTCCAGTGGCCTTGTCTCATACAAAGTCTGTCGGCCTTGAGGCGTGGGGAACCTATAAAGCTCCGCATTACTGGAGTCGAACTTCCCCAGCCTGGTTTCCGGCCAGCAGAGAGGGTTGAGGATACAGGGCGTCGCCTAAAGAAGTACTGTGACAGATTTAATGTTCCTTTCAAATTTAATGCCATAGCGAAGAAGTGGGAAAGCATCACGCTTGAAGAGCTTCAGATTGACAGGAATGACGTTCTGGTGGTTAACAGTTTGTATAGACTAGGGAACATACCTGATGAGACAGTAGTACCAACCAGTCCAAGGGATGCTGTCTTAGATTTGATCAGGAGGATCCATCCTGATATGTTCATCCACGGAGTGGTGAACGGGACTTACAACACTCCATTCTTTCTGACACGGTTCAGGGAGGCGCTTTTTCACTTCTCTACTCTGTTTGATATGTTTGAGGCTACCCTGCCCCGTGAGGACGAGGACAGAAAGCTTTTCGAGGAAGAGGTTTTTGCAAGAGATGCTATGAATGTGATTGCTTGTGAAGGAACAGAGAGGGTCGAGAGACCTGAAACGTACAAGCAGTGGCAACTTAGATGCGCGAGAGCTGGATTTAGACAGCTGCCACTTGACCAGGAGATTGTCAACTTTGTCAGCAACAAAGTGAGGCGGGAATACCACAAGGACTTCTCAGTGGATGAAGATAGCCAGTGGATGCTGCAAGGATGGAAAGGACGTGTAGTTTACGCTCTCTCTTGTTGGAAGCCTGCTCAGCAGTCGTAAAATTAAGCAACTTATTAGGCCATTTCTTTGCTCTTCCTATATATTTCACTTAAGGTCGAGCTGTGGTCAACTTTATGTCATGGCTGCTTGATTTACTATTGAACTTTCTTTTTTGTTTGTTTGTAGAAGCATTGTAGAATCTGTTAATTTTGTTTCAATGCCACTGGATTATTTAGAATCTATGCCACAACCCACTCGATCATCGTGTTTGTAGAATCAATCCCGTCAATAACAATGCTTGTCACAAAAACACAGAACTCATAACAGTGACAAGAACTTGATAATGTCGATCCTGCTCGCTTTTTTTTTTTTTTTTTTTTTT